>PPHD01006185.1:0-25003 GCA_002909625.1 Bambusicola thoracicus
TTTAGCTTGGAAAAAAGAAGGCTCCAGGGAGACGTCATTGTGGCCTTCCAATACTTGAAGGGAGCATATAAACAGGAAGGGGAATGGCTGTTTACAAGGGCAGATAGTGATAGGACAAGGGGGGATGGTTTTCACCTGAGACAGGGGATGTTTACATTAGATATTAGGAGGAAGTTTTTCACCCAGAGGGTGGTGACACACTGGAACAGGTTGCCCAGAGAGGTTGTGGATGCTCCATCCCCAGAGGCATTCAAGGCCAGGCTGGATGTGGCTCTGGGCACCCTGGTCTAGTGCTTGATGACCCTGCACATAGCAGGGGGATTGAAACTCGATGATCATTGTGGTCCTTTTCAACCCAGGCCATTCTATGATTCTATGTTTCTATGATTCTATGATTTGATGATAGATATGTATGTTAGCATACTGAAGATGTGAATTCCCTTTCTCTTTTTAGTGGGAAAAATATCTTGCATTATTGACTTGGTAGAAAGATTTCTTATGAACTTATTCACATTTAGATATTTATCTAGTGAGAAAATCATTATGTCTAACACAAACCTTCCAAATGAACAAATCAAGATGAAAAACTACAGTGATTAGATTATTACCCTATCACTAAAAAACAAAGCAAACCAAAAACAAACAAACAAACAAAAAAACTGATCAAGCTAAAATAACACAGTTTGTTTGGCTGGGTTTGAGTAAATTTTCTTCATAGGAGCTCATGCGGTTTGGATTTGCGACTAAAGCAGTGTTGCTGACAGCCCAGAGTTCTGGCTGTCACTAAGCAGTGCCTGCACAGTGTGAAGGCTTTCTCTTTTTCTCTCTCTGCCCCCACAGTGATTAGGCTGTGGCAGAGGAAAGGTGGTGGGAGGAGAGAAAACCTGAAGAGGGAACCCAAATTGATCACAAGATTATTTCATATATACAGCACTGTTGTCATCAATACAAACTGGGCTTTGGGTGCTGGCTGGTGTTGCTTGTGCAATGTTGTGAGTGATTTGTACAACTTGATTCCACCTCTTTCCCCCACTCCCCTGACGATCCATACAGAACTTCATCAGAACTTCATAAAAATCTACTGATCTTCAGCCCTGATCACTTTTTATCTTTTTATAATATTTTTTGTCTATTTTAATTCAGGCTCTCTGGAATGAATATACCTCCTCCAGTTATCAGCAACAAAAATTGGCTTAGACTACGTTTTGTAACTGACAGCAATCACCGATACCGTGGATTTAGTGCTCATTATCAAGGTACATCTATAAAAATATCTTTTTTTGTTGTTGTTGTGGTGGCTGGTTTTTTCTTGTTAACAAAAAAAAAAAAAAAAAAAAAAAAAAAAGATTAAAGTTGTTACGTAAATGGCAAGGTCTATTTTACATTGAAAAACTTCTATACGTAGTTTGTGTTTGCATAAATACAATAAGTGATATAGTCAGTTGTACAACTTGTTATATCAAATTGCAATTTATTAGAGTATGGCTAGTGTAATGCATAGTATATGCACTGAGTTACAACAGGTATTTACTTCCTTTTTCCCTGTGTAGTACTTAGGTTTTAAAACAGTTCTTATTTCCTAAAGAGATTGCAAAACAGATGCAGAAATAATGTTTTTGTCTTTAAAATATGTTTTCTTCTATGGCTTTGATAGCCACGTTTGTAAAACTGTGGGTAAGTTTATATTTACTAATGTGGCATTTCATCATTATCTCTTGCTACGTATTTCTGAACACAGTGTGCTATTAAAGATTTAATTAACCTGTAAGATTGCTATCTACTGTTTTTATGAACAACCATTACTTTGAATAAGAGTGAAAGCATCTGAAGCACTAACTAGGGAATATCACTGTTTGGAGGAAGATCATAGCGATGATGAAGCTCTGATAAAAACTGAGCTCAAATTAGTATATGGTAATACAGTCTGCTTTTTCACAAACATTACTGTAAACAATATTTTCCAATATCTGCAGTGCATCAATGGATCTTCAGGGAACAGTAACTCTTTTTGTGCTCTTTAGCTTTTTTTTTTTTTTTTTTTTTTTTTTTTTAATGTGGAAAAAAAATAATCATCATCATAGTATTCCTAATGAGATTTAGTTCAGGAGTTTCTTTTACATTTCTCTGCAAGAAATTAATCATGGGAAGACATTGGTTACATAAATGTTTGCAGAATCTGGTAAAATTCACCAGCAAATGTGATAAAAAATGCAAGATTAGGACAATTTGCTTTTTAATGTAATTGATCTGTGTGATTGCCTCAGGTAATATATTCTAAATAGGCACAGAGAACAATTCAATTATTTTAGCAAATATATATATATACTTAGGGTTTCTGAGATTCTAGATGTCTTGAAATGTGTACTGTAGTGAATTCAGTTGAAAGAATCTTCCTTAATGTTACTCCACATCTTCCACAACTTTTGTAAAAAGACACTTTTTTTTTTTTTTATGGTATTCTTAATACCTCATATGATAAACCACAAGCTTTACCACAAAATTCCCAGCTCATTGGATTGTAAAAAGGCATAAAATAGAAACTTTGTGTTAGATCCTATCTAACAACTGATAAACAGTCTCATAACTATTTTGGCAGTTTTCATAAGGCAACTTACATTGATTGGATGTTCATTTTTTAACTACTGAGAAATAATTACGTTCCACATGACACACATCTCATATCACACTTGCATTCCTGACAGAACTGTGAAGCGTTAGGTATTAGAAGAAATCAGACTTCTGTTTAGTTTCAGAATGTTTTCTACAAGTCACATAAAAGACACTAACAGGCACCTGTGATTTCTCATCATCACCTAGATAATACACCTAAGTTAGGAGTGATTTCATTACCGAATTTATATTATTTTGTTTGTCTCATTTAATTTTTGACATTATACTGAAGAATGTACATTAACGTGCTCTATGCTTAATTATGAAAGGCTGTAGTATGAAGGAAAAAAATGAAGAAAATATGTTTTCTGCTGTATGGAAATAAAAGGATACACGGGCAGTTAATTCAGCATGTAAAAGCATTAGATGTTCATACTGCAAGCAGATATAATCATTACAAATTAAACCTGATTGTAGAAGATGAAAGACTGCAATGTGAGGTAATAAGGATAGTGGTTTCAGAACTTACAGCAGACTAAAGAAGAAAGTGCGAGGAAAGGAAATAAATATACAAAAACCTTTCATAAATTTAGAAAACAATATATATATATGTACAATATTTCTCTGTGAAATGTGAAAACTTCATATATAATATTTCTCTGTGAAATGTGAAAACTTCATTTTTTAGTTGGAGACTATTTTAAGTCTTTTTCTGAAGCCAATTTTCAAATTCACATAAGTTATCAAAGAAGATTATTAATAAAAATAAAATAATTATTCAAAATAACAGTGCAGTATAGATAGATGGGACAGTTTTTCTTGTCAGGAATTTACTTCTATATCACTTTCCAGAGGAAATGTGTTAACCTTCTCAACTAATTACATTATCTTTGTATTTTTTTTTTTCAATGCTACTACATCTCTACAGAAAGAGATTCCAAATACTGAAGTGCAAAACACTGCATAATTTTCTTATTTCATCAGTGCTTGGTACTTCAGTATTCCTTTCACCTAGTTACTTCCCTGGTTTGCTGTTTTTTGCACAACTGCATATTTTATGCTAATGCATTTGTGTGGTGGGTTGAGCCTAACTGGTAGCAAATCACCCACCCTCACTCATCCTCTCATTTTGGAACAGGGAAGAAGATAAAAGTCAGAAAACTTGTAGGTTGAAATAAAGACAGGGATGATCACTTAACCACTATCACAAATATAACAGACTTGAGAAATTTAACTTAGTTACTGATTTGGGTGTTAGGAAATAAGCAAAACAAAACAAAACACATAGACATTTAAACAGATAGAGAAAATACTTTTCTATCAGCTTTTTCAGGCTTAACTTTGCTCCTGACACCTCCCACTTCCCATGTCTACACTGCCACATATTACATACACTTAGTCTCTTCTATAATGAGAAGGGTACTACAGGAATTTTGACTGAGTGTATGGGAACTGTTGAATCACGGCCTGAACCTCTGATTGACCACCTGAGGCGAGCACTGAGTCAGCCGCAGGGGCACAGGTGAATGCAATCTCACCTGAGTGACTGGAAGGGGTGGAGCCATGCTCCATCCCTCCTAGACCCCATTTAAGGGCTGACTCTCCAGGAGGAAGGATCTATACCTGGAGATCCTCCCTTTGGGAACTTTTCTATGAGCCAAGGATACTGGTAAGATCTTTATTCTGCTCTTACTTTGTAACAGCACGATTGTTTCCATCTAATATTGCTTGAGCTAGCTGTAACAACTGAGCTTGTAGCAGTTTATTCCTACTTCTCCTTAATTCACACTCTCTTCTGGTACTCATTCCTTCTTACTCAATTCCTCTATATCAACATATAACTGCAGTCTCTTTAGGCAAATCCATGCTCCAGCATAGGTTATCCACAGAGTAATTTTTCTTTTGGGATTGTTAGCAGCTGTACTGTAAAGTACTTTCTCTTTCTTTGCTCTTGTTCTTCTCTATTGTGTTCACTGCATTTCCTTAGGCAGGTGTTCTCATGCGGGTGCTATAAACTCCTCTTGTGGGCATACAGCTGCATTTTGTGGTGAGCCAGCTGATACTGGCTGTGACCTACATATATGTGGCAGGCCTTTTTCTCTTATCAAAAAGGTTGCACGTGCAACCTATCTGTTACTGAAACATGTCATTTGTACTCAATATCATCTGCGAAAACTTGTTAGTTTTTTTATTTATATCTAAGAAAATAAACTAGGTTCTATATCCATTGTTAAGCAGGATATGAAATACCCAAATGGTTTTTTTCATTCTGTTCTCTTAAATGTATGAGAATTGCTTTCTAAATTTCTTTTTCACAAGGCAGCCTCACATGTCATAGTTTCAGCATAATATATCAAGTTACTGTGGTGTAGCCATTGCAAAAGAGTAAAAATAATACCATACATGGCTTCAAATCAAGGTGCACATGAAAGAAGAAAGGGAAAAAAAGTCATAAGCAACCTTTGTAATTTTATTAATTGTCACATTTTACCTAATTTTCTGTTCAGGGTTTCAGCCTTGCAAACACCTGGGAAAATATTTGTATTAGTTTATTCAGAACAAGTGAAATTTACTGAGGTACATACATGAAACTGACAGTTTCCCTTATGTTTAAGTCCACTGTCATGCAGGTTATGTGCTGATTCTTTTAAAAAGGTATTTGCATTCATGAAATATATTTGATTCACAATTTCTAAAGGATGCTAGTAAATAATGATCACTGTGATGTATGTATGTTAATTAGAAGAAATTCAGAATGTATCCCCTCCCTTCACACTTCCCAGGTTCTAGTGTTACAGCCAGTGTACACTTAACACTTGCTAATGATTTGTGTTTTAATATTTCTGTACATTCATTGAAGGAACAGGGAAGAAGATAAAAGTCAGAAAACATGTAGGTTGAAATAGAGACAGGGATGAGCACTTAACCACTGTCACAAACATAACAGACTTAAGAAATGTAACTTAGGACCATGGTCTTGGTGTCTTCCATCTTTACTGCTCTGTTAAAACTCCTCTTGATTTTGAAGTTGTTTAAGGAAGTACAACCAAATCCTTTTGGATAGGCCTGAAGCTGCTGCAGTGTTTCTTGGCACTGGTAATTTTCTATTTTTAAAATTAGTTGTCATTTTTATTCCATCTATTTACTATTCCCTTGAAATTTCCTCATGTTTGCTACTTTTTATTGACTACTCTTTTCACCCCATTTCTTATGTATGAATCCATAATACTATCTAAGTTGACAGAAGGGGTTGAGTTAGCTTCACAGCTTCCAGTCTTATAGATGAGAGTACATAAACTTCAGTTACTTATATCAAGCATACCTTGCCTGTGAAAGTGGTTCTGGAAAAGAAGCTTCCATTTTCTGATAAAGATTAAGACTCTGTAGCTTCACTATCTCTTGAGATCCAGCATTCCTTCATTCTTTCTCCACCACTAAAGCTGTGGAGGCTTTCAGTGGTAGACTTGTACTTGCTGTTCATCTAACTGGTGAAATTAATTTCCTTCCTTATTTCTTTCTTGTATACTCTATATAGTTAATCAACTATGCTGCTTAGGGGATGTACCAAATAGCACTTAAATGAAGAAAAAGCAGTATCAAATATTTGAGTATGATTGAGTGTACAATCATGTCTGCATTCCACTGAGAATCTTTACTTATAAGAAAAAACAGATGAAGGGATAACACAAATTCCTTTTCAGAAAAGGATAAAATTTAGGTTTCAATCTACATGTGAAAAGCATCCTGATGGTTTTGGTGCCAAATACCAGACAGCCAGAAATGTGGAGCTGAAGCTAGATGAATGCCGGCACTTGTAGTGTGTGATATAGAGAAAACTGACACTGAACTGTTGTGGGTTTTTTTAAATGTTTGATTTCACATTGTTTTTTTTTCTTTGTTTATATATATATATATTCATAGAAATCTATCTCCATTTCAAAATGACTTATGGAGGTAGACATTTCATTTGTTTTACTTTGAGGGACAATTTGAAGTAGCTGACGGTCAAGTTGACTTGCAAAATCAAACTATAACCACAAAGCAGTCATAAAATCAGGTGTTTTAATCAACACTGTGCAGAGTTGGATGCAAGGGGGATAGCTCTCCTAACTTGCATACCAGTCCACAGAAATGTTACATATTTGTAAGTCAAGTTCATACATATTCAACAGGTTACGTTGAACCCCACTGCATATTCATTAATCAAGTCCCTCCCCTCTGGTGCATGCGTTGTATTCTCTTCTGGGTGGTCACATCCCTGCCTGGTGGTCCCTTGAGATGAAGTAAACACTCTTGACAAGGAGTCGGGCACCTATGTCTTTCTTGTCACAAAAGAAAGCTACTGTGGAATGTAAGCGCTAAGCAGAACCCAGACCCCCACTGGCAAGGAGTCTGGGGCCTATTCTTCTCCTATCTCTATCCTCTGGTTCTCCTTATCTTTCTGACAAGGAATCTGGGCCTGTGGAATGTAAGCAGAATATAAACTTCCAGTGTAAGCAGAATCGAAACCGTCCAGATAGAATCCCAAAATCAAACCCTCTTTCATTAAGCGGAATAAATTTGAATTCGAAGTCCCCCCCGCCTACCCCCCCTTTTAAAGTAAAGAATTTCTTACTGCAAAGTAAGTAGTACCAAATTGTCCCAGAACTTTGTGGCTAGAGTCTTTTTTTAGAGTCAGGAAAAACATCTTTATTACTTTTTTCAGAACACCCAACAATTTAAATGCAACTTGTCATTAGTTACTCCTCTCAGAATCTGTTGCAACTAACAGTTTGTAGTGCTTGTGCTGGAGGACACAACAGTCATGATGAAAGTTTAAGTGAGGTGTGCTAGATGTCTAATACCCATTAAATTTGGGGAGCTATGGAGCACAGTTCAGATTTTCACAGATATATATGCACTGACATACAGGATGATGTAGGTTATCCAAAGCTTTCTTAGGGTACTGACAGAACTGTGCAGGCTCTTCTGGCAGTTGGAAGCAAAACAGGATGTTACAAAGCAGTGTGTTGTGAAATATCCAAATTGCACCAAACTGAAGTGTGTATGGACATCTGAATCTTTTCCACACCAAGATGATTTGCCAGTGCAGTTTACAGAGTGATTCACATGACCATACGGGAGAGGCTGGGTAGAGATGATCTAGAGAAGTCATGTCTGACCTATGAGCTACATACAGCCTGGTGCATCCTGTACCACAGCTGTTCCCCTGTCACCACCATAATGCATCACTGCCAAGCAGTGTGGTCTGGCCCCAGGCATGCATGCATTGCTCAGCAACAACCAAACCATGGCAGTGCTATTAACGCTGACTCAGCTGAAACCAGGACAAAGGAGAATGCAAAGAATTGCTAACTCAAGATATGGCAAATGATTTTATAATTTTTAATGCATTGCTGTGAACACTGAAAAACCGACAGCCTTGCTTTCCATTTTAACAAAGGAATTTGAGAATGAGTTTCACAATGATGAAGAAATCATTGATTTTTTTTTTGTATATTTGTGACTATATTGTCAGTCAACATAAATACATTACCTGTGAATTTTCAGGTAGTATGTACAGAGTTGCAATCAGATAGTCAACTCAGAAATTTGATCGTATCTCTTTACTGGACTTCTATATGCCTTATCTTATCAGAGAAAAATATCCCTTACTTTACCATCATGTCTTGTTCTGTTATCGCTTTTTGGCACTAAGTACATTTCTGAAAAATTACTTTCAAGGATGAATAAAGAAGAAGAATAAAATTAGATCAAAAATCTCTTACAAGTACCTTGGGAACCCACTAGGAATTGTAAGCACTCTGATTAAACCTGACTGAAGCATTTGTTTAACAAAAACAAGGTCAAATATTCCACTAGCTTTTTTTTTGTTTCTGTTCTCTATGTTTTAACAAAAAATAAGTTTTCTTACTCATATATTGACTATATAATATATTTGATATGCTGCCCAAGACACTATCCACTCAATGTGGCCCAGGCAAGCCACATTGGATACCTGTGCTCTGGAGTAATTGTATTGTTAGCAAATTAGAGAGAATTTATAGGAGGCAGTGCCCTTCTACAGGAGCAGGAAGAGAGCAAGGAACACATAAAATGGCAACTAGTGGTATTTAGGCAGCAGTTGTCTTCTGTTCAGGAGGTATACTTTGAGATGGATTCAAACACTCTTCTACTGACTGCACGTATTAGATTACCATTGATTATAATAGGAGTTTATATACTAAGGGCAACTACAGAGGAGCAAATATAGGTGCCTGAGAATCTGAGATGCTTAGATCTAATATCACATGAAGTGTGTAGTCACTGAGAGCTACTTACTGAAATGGCTTTTCAGTACTAGTGCACTCACGGGATTTTGAGATTCGCTGAGAGAAATTAAAGTGCTGCATCGTTTGTGTCTGAGCTATAGAAGCCTGCTACTTAAGGGCTCGGCCTGCTTATGCTTTGGGTGGTGTAAAGAATTTGCTGGCTGCCTTCATAATTTATTTGGCAGATGGCAGTTTTATTGTTGTTTTGTGTGTGTGTTTTTCCTTTTGTGACTTGTTTTTTTTTAATGACAAATACTTAGTTCTCAATATTGTAAACTCTAAAGTCCAGTTGTCAAATAATAGCCCAGATAACTACCTGATTTACCAGTGAATGGAGGAAAAAGAAACCCTTTTCTAATTAAAGAAAATTACAAGACCATTTCATTAGATTTTTTTTAATTTCCAGGCTTAACAAAAACATAAATTGCATATGTGGTTATAAAAGAAAATGTTTTTTAGTGAAGTTCCATGCTTATGTGTCTGTTAACTGTGCATCATCTTGTATTGAGCTATGCTTTCTGAACAGATTATTTTTCACCTTTCCACTTTAGAGATGTTTTTTTATTTGCAGCTCTACACCCATGCAATGACAGTGCGTAGAATGACATTGTTTTTTTCTCTAGACAAGATAGAGGAAACAAATTGTTCCATTTCATTGTCCTCCCACTTTAAAATACGTACTTCTAGAATTCTATTCATAGGCTTTAATAACACTGGTGTTGAAGGTTAATTAAGTTACCCCTGTTTCATTTTGCAGAACCAGAAGTATTTATTTCTAAAATTTCAATTCACTTTTTTTCTACTTCAAATAAGAACAACATTCTTTAAAATAAGTCAACAGAACTAAGATTAAAATTGAAAACATTGACAGTGCTAATGTTTAAATTAATGGATTACAATTTCCTTCTGGAATAGAAGTTGAAATGTAATAGAGTCCTTTCCAGGCAGGATGTTTATTATTAGTCATTGTTTATTGCATTTATTATTATAGTCATGTTTGGCACACCCTAGTGAAGAGAGTTGTCCAGAAAATTACCAGCAGAGTAGAACACTTGGGTCTTTTGAACCTTTGTTCAGGGCAGCTGAAAACTGGATAATATTAACGCTTGTCAGAAAGCTGAAATCTGTTAAGGTAATCCTGTTTTATCTTAGTCACTTCTCTAGCATGTTCAATTTCAGAAATTCAAATTACTGTATTTTTAACAGACCTCTCTACAGAGGAAGAACACATCTGAAAATATTTTTAATATGTAAGCATTTAGTTTGAATTCACTGAATTGTAGACTAGTGGATCTTTGAGGATATCTCACTGTGAAGCTTTTACTGAGGCAAAACTCATGTTTTGTGCAGGATGCCTACTTCATTGTTCAGAAGTTCTTATTGCCCACATGATGCTGACAGCATGTAATGTTCTGCAGGAATAGCTCTCCCTATGTAATGTTTAAGCGGGTTTTGGATCAATTTCTTTACTGAAGGAACTTTCTCACTTAAAAAGTATCAGTAAAAAATTGTTTTGTCAGTATACCTTTTAAATGAGAAAAAAAGATGGTATATTTTTGTTTATATGTAGTTAATCTTTGTCATACTTAATAAGCAAATTTTTCTGTTTGAAATCAACAGAGATAACGACTTACCTAATGCTAAATGTAATGCTTTTCTTTGTACGTACACATTGTTCATCATTGTACGGACTTTTCGCAGTGATTAAGAGACACAGCCAAGGTGCAACTTCTGGCTCCCTGAGGGCTGGGTACTACAGGGGATTTGCATATGAACTGCAGGGCAGGGCTCATCCCATCACCACAGCCAAGAGCAGGGCAGCTGGGGCACTGGAGGCAGTCCCAGCCCCGTAGACAAGACTGAGGCTGGGATGTGAGCCTGCAGATGAGGCTGGCTGAGGCCTATGTCCTCTTGGGGAAATGCTGTGGAGAGATGGAGATGGGTTTGGCTGTGGTGTCGCTAGGGTAGGGCCTGATGGCCTCGGACTGAAATGAGGTCTTGGGCTGCTGGCAGAGCTATGGGGAGACTCAGGGAAAGCTAGGCAGGGCTGTTGATGCCCACTGGGGCCCTTAGCTTCCTGACAGTCACTGAATGCATACTTCAATTGTATAAGATAAACAGAAAAGTAATGTATTATCGATATGCAAAACTTAAGAACTAAAGTTATTTGGATTGTTATATGCTTATCTAGCATGATATTACCCACAAAATATTGTTATGGCCAAACAGAGCAAAATTTATATGGTGTTTAAAAAGTTATGTCTCTACTGATGTTTTTACATTCTGGTAGTCTAAATATCTCATACACAAAATCCTCAGTGATAATACAGAGAGAAAAATTAAAAATTGCTTTCCTACTATCCAGCACTTTTCTCTAGTCTTATTCTCACCCTCTTCAGTGCACCTTTGGGACACAGGATGGATAACTGGACAGAGAGGAACCTTATGAGGTTTAAAAAGGTGATTAGGGACCTGGAACATTTTCCTTATGAGGAAAGGCTGAGAGACCTGGGAATGCTCAGTCTGGAGAAGAGGATACTTGGGGTAATCTTATCATTTAAAAAAAAAATGTCTAAAATACAGAAATCTATTGGATTGGGCCATGCTCTTTTCAGTAGTTTGCAGCAACAGCACAAGGGGCATAGGCACAAATTGAAACCTCAGAAGTTCCATCTGAACATGAGAAGAAAGTTCTTTTGAGGATGACACAGCTGGAACAGGCTGCACAGAGAGGTCATGGAGTTTTCCTCTTTAGAAGTATTCAAAACCTACATGGATGCTTTCCCATGCAACCTACACTAGGAAAGCTGTTTTAGCAGGATGGTTGGATGAGGTAATCTAATCCTTTCCTAATCTAATCCTTTCCAACCCCTACAACTCTGTGACAAGAGTTAGAATGAAGTAGTAGCAATTGGGAATTTTGTTAGGGGTGAATGTGATATCCACTGTGATGATGTGAGTGTGTATTTGGGATGGAGACTTTATCTCTGTTTTGGAGTTCAGTTGTTTTTACTTCAATCTACTTCTTTCTCACTGTTTAGTAATATATGAAAGTTGCATATGAGCATCCTTTAGAGTCAATAAGAGTAAAGACCTGTTGTCCATTACACTATTATCACCTAGTCTTATCAGACCTATACTGTATGTAGTATTCTCAGAACTGAATATTCCTTAAACACAGACTGTTCAAAATATATTCATTTGACCACTGTAAAGTTATTGAAATTTGTGAAAATAGCCCCAGGCAAAGACAAACCTACAAAGAGTCAACACAAATCCTGTGGCCTTTAAAGCAGTTTTTTTTCTCATTGGTAATACTGCACTAGAAGATTCAGATTTTTTTCTATCAGTCTCTTAATTTTCACAGGCAGAGTAAGCATTGCAGCCTATATTCTGTATTCCCTCCTGCGACATAAATATATTTAGACTGTTACTAATGTAAACTGATAACATGTTTTCTGCAGGCTAATGTTTCCCATTTGCCTCATAGATGAGCAAGCTTTCTAAGATCTGAATTCTAATTTCTAAGTACTGAATTTTTAAAAAATAATTAACTTTTTCTGTTATGAAGATTAGTACAGTGCCTACCCTTTCAGAATCTTAAACTAAGTTAGAGATCTTTATTTATTAGCTTGTATTACATAGGCCTGTGAGAAATAAATCAAATGATTTTTTTGGAGATCTCTTGTGAAAATGTTTTGATTCACGATTGCAATGGCAAATGCAAGCAGGAGTGCACAACCAAAAAACATCACAACTTCATATCCCCTATCCACCAACGTCAAGAATTCATCCCATTTACTCATTAATTGAGTCCTCCAGCTTCACAATTTATTCAAGGTTTACCATTGTATCTGCATCCTAATCCCACCAATTTTAATCTCTCTCATTCTCGCCTCATAATTTTTATTTCCTGTTTATCTGGTTTGTCCCATTCATTTTCCTAATCATTTGTGAGAGCTGAGCTTCTCACTGTATGCTTATCTGTTTGCCCAAGCCTACCCTTGCTGGTATGCAAGGCTGAGGAAATAAACAACGTGGTTTTAACTCTCACAGGTCCATATTGCCTAGTGCTAGATTTTGAAAAGAGAATTTTGGTACTTAAACTACTTAGGGCAAAGATTAGTTACTTACCTAGAAGCCCAAGATAACTGATAAAGACTCTTTTCGTTTGTTTGCTTTTTAGATGTTAAGAGCAAGTGAAAGATTATTATTACTGTTCTTATCATTCATTATTTTTCCTGGCATGCAAACTTCATTGGAGAATTAAATTGAATATAAATTGGGAGTGTCAAAGTTGTATTGATATGTACTTCCAATTATGGGATCTTGTTCTATCTAGAACTGTGTATTTGATTTATCCATGTTTACTCACAGCGCTGAACAGGTATTAGGCAACTAATATTAATATCACACTGGAAGTAAAAGGAAAGTGCAAATTTATTTTGTTGGTAAGAAATGAGATCTCCCCAAAATAATGACATGCTGGAATTGATACCTGAAAGCAGATTTAGAAATTTGAAACTTTAGAACAGGTAAAAATACAGAAACTGGGTCTCTCTGGATGGCACCCCATTCCTCTGGTGTGCTGACTGTGCCCTACAGCTTGATGTCATCAGCAAACATGCTGAGGGTGCACTCAATACCACTGTCAATTTCATTGATGAAGATATTAAAGAGTGTGGTCCCAGCACTGGTCCCTGGGGTTCCACTCATCACTGATCTCCATGCAGACATTGAGCCACTGACCACCACAATCTGAACTCAGTCATGCAGACAAAAATTTGTATTGTTGTGCACATCTGTTGTGGAGAAATCAGCATATGACTATTATTGATGCAACAGGTGATCATATTAATGTTATTCTATCCTATACAGTATTTCACTTTTTAAAATACTTTCTCATTTCCAAAGAAAAAGTTATGTTGTATTTCTTTAATAAGCCTTTCATGAATTATTTTCTCACTGAAGCTGCACCAGTTGAAAGGACATTATCCATATGTGTACCTATTTTACTCAATTTAATAGTATTTTTCCAGTAAGAAAATCTTGCTAGAATAAAATCTATTATTTGGATAGACATATGTAAATGTAAAGAAGTGGTAGCTCTGTGTATAACCTGAGTTCAGTAGCAAGGAGCCGATGATAATAATTATTTCTGTAGCACCAAAAATTAGAAAGCTAATTTCTGTCTGGACAGTAACTTACACTTTCAAATGTTTTCAGTATTCCTTATTTTAAATATCTGGTTTAAAACAAAAATACTCAGGTGATACTAAGTTCACAGAGGAAAAGTCTCATGGGGATGTATACTCTTATGTTCTGAAAGACAAAAAACATAGTATCAACTATCCTCTTGAAATTTTCTGATCAATGCTTAATTGTTACTTTCATATATTTAGTATATTTCTCACTGGAACAGTAGATTTACATTTAAAACCAGTAAAAATGTGGAGAGAAAGAGAAGAAAGAAGTAATAGTGAAAGGGTTGAAAGAAGAGAGAAAATAGTAAAAAATAAAAAATAAAATAAAATAAAAAGAGCGAAAATTTTATATTTTCAAATTTGTATGAGTTCCATATTCCTTTATTTTCTATTCTGGATATATTAATTTACAGAAGCAAAACTATAGTTCAAACAAAGGACCAGGTAAAAGTTTATATTAATATTTAAATTAACAATTTAATGATTTTGATTAATAATTAAAAAGATGTTTATGAATATAATAGGGCAGGAATGACATCTAAAAGTAACCAGTTAAAACAGTGAAATAAGCCCTTATATCTACACTAACTTACTAATTATTTTAACAGATTGAAAATACATTTTTCTAATTAGGTTTGTAGCTTTATTTGAAAGTCTTGCAGGCAGCAAATACTTAATGACAGAGAACATCAAAGAGAACTGTTAATAAAAATATTTTACTAGCAAAAATAATCCTCTTAACGTGATGCACTAGCCACTATGAAGATAAAATATGCAAAGGTTTTAAGTAAGGGTATTTAATAGGTCTTGACTGAATCTCCTTGAACATCTGAAAGAAGAATGAAAATAGAATGCAGTGATTATTATTCTTTGAAATTCCAGATGTTTTTCTGGCTACCTCTTATTTTCTTTAATGAAATACACAGTTTTACTCTTAAAGACTGCCAACACCTCAATTATCCACTGTGAAAAGGAGTAGCTTTTTGCTATTAAGAAACACAGTCTGACCTTATCCTTTTAGTATATTGAGTCCCATTTGGAACAATCTAGTTTAACGATCTTTAGCTTTGTTTGGAAAATCTTTGTTTCGATCATATGTGTCACAAAGACTAATAGAGTCTTGCATCTTAAATTTATCATGAATAAACAAGATAGTTTTACTGATTAATTCCTAAGAATCAGATTGAATTTAGAATATGAGAACAAACAAATATTCACAAATTGTAATGAATTACAATAGATGGTGAACATTATGCTTAGATACCATTATTTAGTCTTAGTCAAGCATAGACTATAATTTTTTGTGAACCACTTTATGAATAATCCTCCATTTTTTTCATATGTTCTTCCCCTGTTGAAGCAAATAACTTAAACTTTGAGGGGAGTTGTTCATGGGCCATACTCTACCTGGAATCCAGCAACAAGTGGAGTACTGCAAGGGTATATCCTGGTACAAGTTCTTTTCATTATGTTTATTAGTGATCTAGAGTATCATCAAATTTGAAAGGACACCAGAATGTCTGTCAGTAGTCAATACAGTAGTGGAAAGGATTGCCATCAGGAGGATGTAGACAAGGTAGGGGAATAGGTCAATGGGATCTTTGTGAAACTAGTTTAAAGCCTTGCATGCAAGAAGACAGAAACCCTGGCAAGTAGTAAGCAACTGCTGTGAAGAGTAGATTGTGTGAGATAACAAGAAGAATTTGAGAGAGCAGTGTATCCTGGCAGCAAAAAGTGCTAACAGCATCCTGACCTATATTAATAAAAATGTAGCCAGCAAATGAAGGGAAAGGTTTATTGTCCTTTACTCAACACTCCTGTGACCATGTCTGGAATCCTACATCCATGTTTAGACCCCAGTATGGGAAAGAAGTGTTCTTTGCTAGAGAAAGTCCAGTGGAGAGCCAAAGAGGTGGTTAGAAGATGGAGTGTTTGTCCCATGAGAAGTGGATGTTGGAGCTGGAGTTATTCATCTTTGAGAAAAGGGGAAAGCTATATAAAAACAGCTTCCCAGTGCCTGCAAGGGGGTTATTGGACAGACGGAGCCAAGCTTATCATAGTGAAATATGTCTTGAGAGTGAGATAAAATTGACAAAGTTTGAAGTGATCTTCAGACCATATATCAAGAGAAATATTTATTTATTTATTTATGTGACTTTTGCATTTGAACCAGTTGACTCAGAGATTCTACAGCCTCTATCCTGAAAGGTATTCTCAAGATCTGATGGGGATAAAGCCCTGAGTGACCTGGTCTGACCTCAGAGCAGACCCTGCTCTATGCAAGAACATGGACAGAAGACATTCTGAGCTCCATTTTGCCTCAAGTTATTCTATGATCCTATGAGAAAAAAATATATATGGAATATACATATATATGGAATTCCAGTGTGATACAAACAAAAATCACTTTACAGAATATTCCTCTTTTTAAAAAATATCCATTTGATATCAGCATAGTGTTACTAACCAGTGAACAAATAAGTAGGAAAAACACTTGTTTGTTTACCAGTTGTCTTTGAAGCAAAAGAAAAAAATATCTTTAAAATATTTAGTGAATACTTCTGGATTAATTATACTAATTTAGTTGCATTTAAAATGTTTAGTGGTCAATTTTCAAGTCAGTCAAGTCATTCTGGCTGTTATCTGTACTTTCAGTCTACTGAATTATAAGAGTTGGCTTGTAAAATCAGAAGTTACTGTAACATAGTTTGTGTCAATGCTTTGTTTTTAACTGGCATTGCAATTGAAACAGTTGATGATTAGTCTCAGAAAACAATTTCATACTGTCAATTAAATGCTGCAGTTTAATTCATTTTCCTTAAAATCCTAAATCCTACTAAAACACTATTTCAAATTACCTTTTAAGAAATAATGATGATTACATATTGGCAGCTAATTATGTTAATTTTATGAAAAATTCAGAATTAGGTCATGTGCTAATGCATAATGACTGATCCCTGGTATTTTTGCCTGTGTTAACCCAAATGGAAGAGTAAAACAATTCCATTCTTAGAAAAGATGGCAGCTACAGCTGAAACATACAGTTTAATCTGGGATTGAACATAATATGCTAATATAGCACAGAGCTCAAACTTCTAAAATAAGCATAAAACTCGTGTGGTCTTCTCTAATTGGTTTTACTTATGAAATATAACCTGTTTCTCAAATGTACATTGAGTTAAATAAAGATCTAAATCAAGAACTGCATTTGTCTAATCTGGCTTTCTAAAACATGAACTTTCCTGTGATAAATGTGACTACTCATTTTCAGGTCTACAGTTTTGAAAAGTGGTTACATTCCATTTCAGTATTTCAACACATAGATTACTACTTAAAATACAAATATTTTAAATATCTGTGTTGAATAAAGAGGAATGATAAATACCTCTAGTGTTCCCCAGTTTAAAGTGAGCTTTCCCAGTCTATAGTTTTCTACGAAGGAATATTGTAATAGATACTGGTTTTGACTTTCCCCCCCTCCCCCTGGTGAATGCTTCTGCAGGGTTGAAAAGATATTCAAGTTCTCCCTAGATTATTTTATCCATCAGTGATTGTATGTACAAAGTTAGTCCATGAGATTAATTTAAATGAGAATTTCCACTGTTAGTTTATCTGGGGTAAATTTCTTTTCCTATCATATGTTTACAAGAGCAACCTTGTGTATAGCTGTAGCATATTGCATTTACAAATTGAGTGCATTTAGCACACATTCATTATCTATTTATGGAGCATTGTCTCAGGGAAATGTCAAAGGCCATTGCCTTCTTTCTTTACTAAACATGATGTTAGAATCAGGAGCAACCTCCACTCCTATATAAATAGACAGGCTTATGGATCTTCCATATGTTTCCATTATTCAAAGTTTCAGCAGTTAAAACACTTTTCAGTAGCAGATCATTCAGGTTGCTTTTCTGAACTAAGTTGGTTTGTACTTTATCAGCATAATCTCACTTTAGTTCCACGTTATTTTCTAGTAAGCCAAACAAATTAGGTGTTCTGCTTGATAGTTACCTCTGTAGCAGTGCGGTACTTTTTAATACACACATTTTGAAGCTTTAGTTATGCAGAATTTATCTTGTTTTCCTTTATTTTTATATCATCTTTATCTTAACTTTTATCACTGTCCACTTTAGTGGTGTACATCTTTAAAGTGCTGGAACATAGTGTGCCATTTGTTTGAGATCCTGAATGTAATTTTGATTTAAGCTTGATCTTAAAGGCTGGTGACTACTGATTATTTTTTTTGTTGCCTTGCATGATTAAGACACATCCACATAAATTTTACATTAAAAGTAGATGTTATGTGTAATGTTGTACATGTTTTGTTGTTTTTTTCCTCTCTTTTTTTTTTAATCAACATTATCCTTCTTCATTATTCTCGGTCATACACTTGTATTTTCTTTGTTTTAATCTTGATATCAGTCTGCCAGAAATTCACTGTATCTGAATCATATCTAGTCTTTTTTTATATATATTATTCTTTGTTTTGAATTTGTTCTTCTTTTATTCTCAAAGAATAAAACATGCCTAGATTTACTTCAGTTGCTTATAGTGCTGCCATCATAGGACAGTAAGTAGTGGGTTGTGTTTGCTTTGTTTTGTTTGATTTTCCCTCTAATAGAAGCTTCATGGTTCTACCTACCATATATAAACCTGGAGCCTTATATAGTGCTTTTAAGCTTTAGTTTTTCAGAAAACTACTGCTGTATGATTTACAAGTGCTGTACCAAAGAAAGGATATTAAGACATTAAATGTAAGATTGTAAGAATAATATATTTAATGCATAAAAAAAGATCTGTTTGCTGTCTGTTTAATGCTTAAAAAAATCTTTTCTTTTAGTATTTTAATAGTATAGAAAAGCAAAACACTTTCCCCCTAAAACTTTTGCAGCACAAACTCCTCAGATTTATTATCATTTTGTATTTTATTTATGTTATATTTATCTGTATTATATATTTTGTAATGAGTTTCATTTGCTTATACATCATATTCATTACTTTGTCAATGTGTTTGGTATATAACTCATGCTGAAAAGGTGCTAAATATTTCCCAGTTCCACTGAGACTCCTATTTCCATTTTCTAGCAATTCCTCTACTAATTTGTGCAAAAAACTGTTTAGTCTCAATCCTGTTATCATCCATTACACTTCAAGGACATGTTTTAAAGCCTCTGAGAGGAAAGATTGGGCATAAATATAAAAGCATGGAACATTACTGCTTCATTGTGTTTTGAAGAGCTCCTTAATCAGTATTATATTTTAAGCATTCTAATAGAAAATAGTACAGTTCATGTATATCAACTTTTTAAATGGTAATTTCATAGAATCATAGAATTTTAAGGTTGGAAAGGACCTATAAGATCATCTAGTCCAGTCGTCCTCCCACTACCATTGCTACCACATTTTTAATTACTAATTTTATTATGCATTGCCCAGTTGTTTATCTGTTTCAGTCAAAATGAAGATGCTAATGTGTTAGATGTCCTAAGTATTCACATGTGAGAGAGTTGGCCTTCAAAGATCTGCAGCCAAATCTAGGGACTGGGGAAGAATCAAAATGTTAATCAAATATATTTAAAGAAAAATACTAATCCCATATGTTTTATGTATTTTAGCTTCTACACAAGCTAGAAGTGTTAAATAAATGTTTTTCTAAGCAGGAAAAAAAAAAAGCTAAAAAAAAGATTTTTTTTTTTGTATTTTGTGTGAAGTAATCATTCATTTATTTTTATAGAAATCTGAGGGAAAAAAAGTAGATAATTATAGACACAGCCTTTTCCCAATATGAATTGAGATTATTGTAGAATCATAGAGTCGTGGATATGTTTTTGTTTGTTTGTTTGAAGGTTTCCCTTTTACTCTCCATCTACTCTTGGCTTTATTTCATCTGTAAATGCTTTGAGATTTCAGATCCTTTTTTAAGATTGGATGAAAAGAATTGGATGCATGTGTGCATCTGACTGGCTTACTAGCAGTTGGAGTATCAAAGTTTAGCCCACAACCTAGGTTACTGTGTAATGCTACTGTGTCTTTCCTCAATAGGGCAGTTAGCACTTTTCTACTCATGGGGTCACCTTTAATAATAAATCTCTATATTTTGCTCCATCCATGATATTTCTTTGACTGAATTTGTAGGAGGGAAAATTATGTGCTGTCATTCTGACTGATACAAACTTTAGCACTCTGAGCTTTCTCGGGATGTTTGAAACTAAATGTGTAATATCACAATAGTCACGAAATGTTCACTAGTGTTAAGAAATGTTCAGGTTACGTCAAATTTTTAAATAAAGCATCTTCACTTTCCTCTTTTCATGTCAGTTGTCTTTTCTATGTTGAACAGAGGGAAATTTAATCTCTTAGGTTGATCAGGAAAACACAATTCAAAAGAAAAAGTTAGCATCCAGTGCTACTGTGTGTCCCACAGGTTCTTCCACTTTGATCAAAACTGCCTCCACTGGTGAGTTAGAAGAGCCTATTGCGGCCACTCCTGGTGCTATAACTGTTGCTAGCACATCTGCAGATGTTACTGTATCCAGTGCAGTGACCATCCATAGACAACCTCCTGAAGAGCAACAAGTGCAAGCTATGAATGTAAGAAAATCAGTTCTGGAATCGACCTCTTCCAAAGAAGCACTCTCCCTTCATCAAGCAAACTTACAAAGCACAAGAAGACGACCAAGAAAAGCTGAGCAAATAGAAAGAACTAAAGAACTTGCAGTTGTTACTCATAGAGGTATTGGATATTATTTTACTTGTGCCCATGTAGTTATTGAAAAATATTTTCTATGCATCAGAAGTGAAAGGTCAGATATACATTCTAGAAGTATAATTGAATCAAATGGGAAAGAAATTAAATTTTAAACTGAGTTTTAGGAGGAGAGACAGATGGAAAGAAAATGAAATAATATTGTCATAGTAATTAAAATTAATCTGAATTATAGAAAGACAAAAGAGAAAGATCAAGGAATTTTCTTTTCTTTTTCACTTCATAGTTTGCTATGTGTTGGTATCAAGCCTAGTGTGAGATAAAAGTTGAGATAAAATATATTATTCTGTGTTGCATATATGTTTACGCATAAGCTATTAAAATATTAAAAATATGCTTTACAAATTGCTCTTTTGCTCTAAAATAAGTGGTGATGGAGATGTACCTATATCTCTTCTGTTTAAATCTTTAGCAGAGGTTTGTTTTTTTTAAACATCTGTACATTTTTATTCTATCAGACACATAATCAATGAATGAAGCAAAATATATATGACCAGAAAATTTATTGTTGCCTATTTCAGTAATAAAACTAAAGTTTTTACATATCTCTATGTTCAGATTACTTAATCCACATGCAAAAATATTAATAATGAATACATTATTTGGAGTGAGCTTGAAATTCAAAGCACAATTTTACATTAAGAGATAAATGACAATATCAGAAATAGTAGGACAAGAAACCATAATGCTAGAATGTTTTAATTTAACCAGCATAGACCAGAAAAAAAATTCACATTCTTGTTTTAATTATACACATTTTGATGTTTCAGGTTAATGTTACTAAGTACTATTTCTCTCATATTTATTTACTTATTTGCTATTCCATTGCTTCATTGTAAGCTATTTTTCCTGGAGAACATATAAGCACAAATAGAATGAAGAGGAACATCTTTTATAGCACAAGCAATTTGTAGTTGTCTTATTATATGGTTGCTGTTGTCTAAAGATGACTTAAGAGTGTAATCTGTTATCTTACTGGATCAGGTATTCACCTGGTATAAATTAGTGTCGCTTAATTTACTAAAATGTGTTTAAACAACAGAGCTTTTAAAAACATTATATGATTTAAGTAGATTTACTGAGAGAGGGGAAAAAACAACAAAAACTCTTCCCACCAAAAAAACAACCACACTATTTTTGGTTTGCAAATGAAACAGAAATCACAAAATAGCTTTATTTTTCAATTCTATTTCTATCAGTGCAAATATGATATTTATTTATTTATGTATTGTGTGTTTGAGTATTCTTTTAAGAACATTAAGTTATGAAGGGGGTAGATGAAGATCTATTATAAATTCTGATTTAGAGAGATGAGTATATCTCTTCAGTTAAATTTGACAATAACTATGCTTTTTCTGTCACCTATTAGTAATTATTGCTCAACAATATCCTCCTCTCTTTTCTCACCATCATTTTCTTCTGTGATCTGTCCTTTAATATGTAAGGCTCACGTAATATATATGTAAAGCTCTTCTGAGGGGCTTTGCCATATTAAAGCACAAAACTTTATGCCAGGGGGGAATAAATGAGACCAAGATTTTGTTAAATCAATGTTATGCTAGTTGTTTTGAATAAATTTAACCAGTACCACCAAACACCCACAGGTGAGAAGAAAACTGTATATATTATCCTAGAAAACAAAATCCACACCTAGTTGTGTTTGTAGTTTCTCCTTTCATGCCATGTTTAAAGTTTTGATTTTGTTAACATTTCCTATACAGCACTTCAAAATATAATTTTAGTATATCAAAACCACATAACAGAATACATGTGTATGACATTGAAGTGGGTAATCATAGAGTAAAAGAATAGCTGTTTTTGTTTGGTAATTATCAATATTTTGTTTGTCAATCATCATTATACAGACATATTTTGAGAAAGTATTTGTGAATGCAAGAGTATTGGTAATGATAGTAATTTCTGCTATGGGCAAAAGCTCAACAGATGTTTCAAAGGAGTTTTCGGTACATTTCTATTGAAGTATTTTAACTTCTGTTTAACAAATAAATACTCGGAAATATTTACTCATCTTGACCCACAAATTAAATTTCAATGGAGATATTTATAAGACTTACTTAAAAAGTATATGTACATTCCTTTTAAAATTCTTTCTCTATTTAATAGATGCTAAAAGTAAAGAGAAAAAAAAAATAGCTTTTTTTCTGGAAACATATTTTTCCTGCATTCTTAAGCAGAAATTTTGCTCGCAAATCTACGTAAAGTAATGAATTATTTTTTAAAAAAGTAAAATTTTAGTGTACTAAATAAAGTTTATGAAAACTTACTATTTTATTTACGACTTAGTAAACATCTGTAGTATGTGTAATTTTTGAGAATAATGTAGGTGATGTCAGAATAATGTTATGTTTTATGATGGACTGGCAGTGGTGTAAAGGGATAACAACAGAATAAGTCTTATTGTTGGATTCTGAAGGAGAGTTCTATGAAAAAGATCTTTCAGAATCTCTAAGTGAAAAGTATGTTTTTATTATGAAATTGAGTTTGTATGAAGGGGATGTACAACAACAACTAGAGATCTAAAGTAAATATACTAGATAAAAATTATTCTTTCACATTGACAGAGCTGAAGCACCCCTTCTATGAGGAAAGTTTGAGGGAACTGAGATTGTTTAGCTTGGAAAAAAGAAGGCTCCAGAGAGGCGTCATTGCGGCCTTCCAGTACTTGAAGGAAGCACATGAACAGGAAGGGGAACAGCTGTTTACGAGGGCAGATAGTGATAGGACAATGGGGGATGGTTTTCAGATGAGACAGGGGATGTTTACATTAGATATTAGGAGGAAGCATTTCACTCAGAGGGTGGTGACGCACTGGAACATGTTGCCCAAGGAGGTTTTTGGTGCTCTATTGCTAGAGGCATTCAAGACCAGGCTGGATGTGGCTCTGGGCAGCCTGGTCTAGTGACTGGCAACCCTCACATAGCAGGAGGGTTGAAACTAGATGATCATTGTGGTCCTTTTCAACCCAGGCCATTCTATGATTCTATGATTCAATATGTGCACTTCAAAAATAACAGTCGGTTGTCTGAAGTTCTTCTCTCAGTTTATTAGATGGAAATGACAGGAGGAAGATTTCTTGTTCTGTCTGTTTGAGAGAGAGAAAAGGAAATCCAGAAGCTTTCAGTGAGATATTTCCATAAGAGTTAAGAAAGTACAAATACAGGTTTTTTTTTAAGGTAGCAATGATATCAATGATATCTCCTGGGAAATACTGCACATGATTACATTCCTTCTTTAAAAAGAATTCAGGCTGAATCAGATGAATGAAAGAACTATACTGATGTTATATTTATTTGAGTATTCCATCTTACAAAGCAACATCACAGACAGGATGAAGGGATAAATATTTCAGGTAGCAAATTCTTGTATTTAGAGAACTTAAAGACAAATGAGTCTATACTATACAAACAAATATATTAAGGCGAAATGTGAGAAAAATTCCTGTTACTGCAATGGAGAAGTCTTCTGCAAGGAGAAGGGAGAAAAAGGGTGAAAATCTTGCTTTCAAGAGGCAATGTGATTAGCTAATGAAAAATATTTTAAAAGAGAAACACAGCATCTTTTAGATTCTAAGTTCTAATGAAAACAAGAATCCAAGCTCATGAAAGTATATTCCTTCTTCTAACAAGAGTTCATATGGGTACTAGATTGTAGTTTCTAGTATGAAATTTCTCATCCACATGAGAAGTCAGGAAGGAAATTAAATATTTTTTTTTTACCTTATTTATTTTCTATTAAAGTACTTAAGTACTGTTACCTTGATGATATCTACATTAGTTGAAGAGAATCTGATGTTTTTATCTTATCTACAATCTGTTTCTTATATTAAGAATTCAGAATTTAGAAATGCTATCAGTGCTACTGAGTCATTTTAGAATTAGAATTTTTCACTCAGAATATGTAAACATAATGAGAAATATTTTGGAAATTTTTCTATAGAGTGCTTTCATAGCATGTTTGTATTGTCTGAAGATATATGCTCATTTTTAATGCAGAAGTATACACTCATCCTAATAAAATACTGCAGAGAAGAATGGAAATCTGGTTACAGTGGAAAAAGAGGATGTGTCAAGATCTTTAAGTAAATCTTGATA
>PPHD01006186.1:0-22866 GCA_002909625.1 Bambusicola thoracicus
TGCTTTTCCATCTGAATATATCACCAGAAGAACCGAAATCCTAAGGAGATATGTATGCGAGTCTCAGAAGGCACCCACATAAAAAGAGAAGGAATATATCGGAACTGTAATTTTTGATAATTCTTGCTATCTGCAACCCATTTAGTGTAAAACCAGTTTGTTTCTGTTATATTTTAACAGGGACCCATTTGATCTGGTTGTGTGTTAACTGTTGCTGAAAGAACTGCAAGGTTTAGTACATAAATTGATTTGGGGAAAAAAAACACACAACAAAAGCAAAAAAACAAACAAACAAACAAAAAACAGCCTTCACTGGTAGAGGATCCCACTCTACCACACTGGGAGTCATGCTTGTAAGGGGTTTTCTATTCTAATAATAGGTAATAGGGTTTTCTATTCTAATCTTCAGAGTAGCCTGATCTAGTTTTTATGGCTACATTTGTGGGTTATCTAAAAGCAAAAATACAGAAGAAAACATTCTTCCAGGAAAGTGTATAGATAAGGGATTTTTGGAGACACATCAAAATTATGGGATTACAGACATTAAGGAGCACTTATATCACTGAAAAATGAAGGATTATTCTTCTCTCCTTGCTATTGTTTTTCTCTCCCCACCTTGATTCCTTGTCGTAATGCCGAAGTGAGGCAAAACATCCAACTCTCCAAGACCTAACAGCCCTATGGCTACCGCTTCTGTCCTCCTCCACACCTGCACCCAGCATTTAGCAGATACAGTATGCTCAGAACAGCTTTTAGGGCACAAATAACACTGCTAAAATACTCTGAAAACAAACTCTGTGTAAGTTTTAACCCAAAATCAGACACACCCTACAGCATTGCTGCTTTAAGAGCCCCTACACCCACTGAGTTGGAAACAGAATGGTTTTAAAGGTTTTCAAATGTCCTCTGTTTTAGGTGTGAAATTGGTAGGGAATCTCTTGGTGTGAACGATTTTATTTGAAAGGACATTGCTCTAAGCTTTCTAATTCTTCACATGCTCTTTATAAAAATGTTTATATAGAAGATGATGGCCTTTCCATGCTAGGCAGCTACAATTGCTTCAACAGATCACTGCACAAGAGAAGTGAACTCCTGCCTAATGAAAGCTAGCCTACTTGGAGTTTCTCCAGTGCCCTTTTGCTAAATGTAAAGTTCATAATATTAATCAGGCAACTGCTTATACTACAGATCAAGCGAACATTTTCTGAAATTACAGCTGAGTTTTGTCAGAATGTTAGCTTCCCTTACCAAGTGTCTGCCTGCTTTCTCCCAGTCAGACATCCAAGAAACAAAAGCCTGTTCGTTGGGCTGCTCAGTGATGTTGCACAGTGCCTGCAGCACTAGCTGAAGGAATATCAGGACAGGGAAGAAACCACAAGGACTCAGCCAAATTTAAATTCACTGTGCCACAAAAAACATTCCAAGGGAAGTACAAGCTGTGCTCGTAAAAGTGGGCCACATATTGAAAACTTTGGTAGCAAAGGAAGGCTTCCATTCATGCCTCTACGGGATGCTGGCACAGTTTTTGCAGTCATGCTCTGCAGGGAAAATGGCTGGTTGGTCTGTTTACAGCAGATCCCCCAGTGCCCCCCCATTTGAATTCCTGAAACAAAGGCTCCTTCACTCTCTGGTGAGAAACGTAATCTGCAGGATGCAGAGGACAGACTGCTGCCTCTTGAACAGCCAAGCTCTCCACGACCAAAATCTGTAGAATATTGCTTCTACTTCCTAGTGCAGATCAGGATAACCTGACTGACATTTTCTAAAAAATCCTTTCCCTTTGTAGACTTCCATCTCTGCAAGCTTCAAAACAGTGAAAGAAAGGAATTATCAAGGTAAACATTGCCCCAGAAATGCAAAGCTACATATTTTCTTGATAGAACTGAGATTCAGAAGAGTAGGACACAAAGCTGAGATTTAGAGGTTCATCCAAACGTACTTTGCTTTTGTTTTTCCTGGAACATTTTCCGCCCAGAATAGGGGAGACCTCAGCCAACTGCTTTGATTCTCCCATCCGTTCTGGTTCAGCTTCAGTTGCTTTTATACCTCACAATTCTCTTTATTTCTTCTTTCTTCCATTCCTTATTTTTTGCAGGGAAAAATGTCATTTCCTTTCTTTTCCCATTAAGTTATCTTCATCTTTTCCCCAGTCTATGCACCAGATAGTATACCTGACATCTAGCAATCCAGCTGGTTTATATGTTATATCCCTTTCTACTTAGACTTCTGCATTGTCTATTGAGACTGGGAAAATTCCTCTCTTCAGAGCAAGGGCTGGCTTGTGTTTGTCATAGCCATAGCTCCTAGCTGAGCCTAAAGAATCCCTTCTAATGCTCTAAAGAAAATATATGGAAAGATTATGTCCCTCTTATTGTAAAACTGTCAACACAAAGTTCATTACATCAGAGTATGCTGATACCGTATCTAAGTATATTTGCCAAATAGGAGACTTCTCTATTGTAAGCCATCCAAACATATCCTTGTGGCTAGGATTCTTGTAACTGAAAACATTCTGATGTAGCAAAATGATTTAGAGTAACAATTAAACTGATGTAAGCAAAAATACATAGGAAACATAATACTAATCCTATCCCAAAAGATTGTGCTATCCAAAGGGATCTAGAATATTAATTAGGAAGTTGTTGTAAACCTATAAAAAACCATCCCATAATTACTCTGAAAAAAGTTGCAATTTCAAAGCTACACTGCAGAATAGCATACTGGATTAATTATGCCAGACTGCAGCAATAACCTTGAATTAAAGCTGCAACCTTCTATTTTTAAGAAACAATTGCCTTTCTGGTTGATGAAACCTGTCGTCCCATCAGGTAACAGACGTGACCAGGAAAGAGAAAAGCGATAATGAGTCAATCCAAGCTGTTTGATACATTTCAAATCTTCCTCCCACAGAGTGTAGCTGCCACAAGCTACATCACCAGTCTGGTTCTTGAAAACTCGATCTCCTCCCTGATGGGTGAATATGTCCCAGACATTAAGGCCACTTCCATCTGTATTCCAGCCTTCTGCTTGAAAAACAAAACTTGGTTGTTACACTTTTGACATCAAAAAGCATATGTTGAACGTAAATATTTATCACAAAGTAGGCACAAGAACCTCCGAATCCTAAGAGAGTGGTATTCCCTTCCCCCTCCTCATATCATTTAAAGTAGCTAGGAACTTTCAAGCGTTAGTATATATTTGCATTACGTTTTGCATTTATTCATATTTTTGCTGGCTGCTAATTATTTGAAAATCCTGTTTCTAAAAGCACTCGGAGTTCTTACACGCTTCGTATTTCCTTAGCCAAAAATCTGATGTTTGCAACTCTGGAGATATTACAGGTTTTCACAAAGGACATTTTCTAACACAGCTTCCATCCATAAATGTAAAAGATCAGTCCATATCAAAGAAAGCCTTTAGGGTATGAGGAATACATCCAACAAATAGGCACTTATGGCTTTCTAGATGTCCTTTGAAAATCCTGACAGTCTGTTAAAAAGAAAGGAATGCCATTATGAGCTATGGCCCTAGGCATATACAAGCTGAATTAATAACACAGCTCTGCAAAACTTCTGCTTTTTGCCTAGCCAAACGTTCACAGAAATGAATTTTAAATGTTCACAATCCCTGCACCATTTTCTTCACTCTCACAGACTAGGGAAATTTCTTTGCAATTCCAAAGCAGAGGCAGTGAGATTATCTTTAAAATATTCAAAATCTCGCTGTTGTTTGAGATCACACATTCTTAACATTACATACTACCGAAGACAAGCAGATGTACCTTCCTTCCTGATGAGCTTCTTTGTCTTTCCAGAGCAATGCTGTAGCAGAGGTAAACATTCCATTTTTAATGTGGAGAGCTCTGTAAACTTGAACTCCTGCAAAATGTGATTTTATCATGAAATTCCAAATGACCCCAAAATGGCCAAGCACATTTACCAGCAAGATTTTTCAGAGCTCCATTAAATGCACTGTTACAGGGCTACTCTCTAAAAACTAAAATGACATTGTGTGTTAAAATCACGTATAAATTAAATATCAGTTGGGTTGTAAGATTAATAACTATATAATAGCTACATATCAATCCTCAATAAAAGTGTTTTAATAATCAATTAGTATCATAGAAATTAGAGATGGAGGAGAACTATTAGGAGGTCATTGAGTCCATCCCCTGCCAACGCAAGATTGCTCCCTTAAGTATATTCAGTACTTAATACACATCTGTCTTATTAAATCTAAGTTTAATGCAAGGTTAAGCATATTGAAGACACTTAATTTAAAGCATTACTAAAATTTGTAATATCCCTTCTGTAACCTAGCTTTTCAAAGATCATTGTCACATTTCATGTTCTTTACAGAATTTTATTGCAGCACATGAGCACTGATACATCCACATTTGGTTGGTCAGTCAATTAAACTCTTATGTGGGACAACCTTCAAAGTAGGTCAAATTTTAGATCCAGGCAGCTTGAGTTCTCTTAGTCTCAGACTTTATCATAGATCTTGTGCTCTGTGTGCATGCTCCTCAGAAAATTGTCATACTATGACTTTTTCTGTCCTGCTTTTGATTTTAAATATGCCTGCAAAAATAAATTTCAGAGGAGTGCATGTAATAACAATTAATAGTAGTTCTTTTGTGGTACTTAGAATTTGGAAGCTCTTAAGAGCAAGCTTCCTGCACCACATTAATGCACTACAGCTCCTTTTCACCATGGTGGGGTGAAGGGGAGCCAAAAGCTCCCAGACTGGGCAGTTAAGACACTTTTATTTAAGAATAAGCAGCTAGTGCAAATGCTGCGCCATTGCTTTCTTGCCTGCCTTCCTCCAGCAAAGGAGATGGGTGGGAGGGGGAGAGCACTTGATTTCTAGCAGCCTGCCAGTACTTCTCTGGTGGTCATTAGCTGCTATAAAGCCCTGACTGGGGCTGTGGCAAACCAACCCACTTTAAAGTGTCCCTCATCTTGTTCAGTAAGCCTCTCTGTACAGTGTGGTGTACTCAAGCTAGCTAAATAAAGCACAGGAAGCAATCTAGCCCAGGCAACAGAGAGCTCGACACACACTAAGGTATCCTGCTGAGCCACAATTAGCCTGCACAGAGCTCTGCTCTGCTTCAGCTAGCTTCAATGAACTGAGCCTGCTCCTCTATGCTTGCTCAGAAACCTTAACAGTGTGCTGCAGCTCTTACTGTAGACATGCCCTGAGTTTTAGTGAGCTTAGGGGCCAGGAAGAACACTGATGGGGAACTGATTTCACATTTCAAATACACAGGAGAGACTTAGCTACCAGTATGATATGTCAACAAATGATGAATACTATGACGAACATGATGAAATGTGACGCATGTTCCTCATTCTCTGCAATTATCACAATGGAATAAGAGAAAATTGTTTTCCTTTTAGGTGGAGCTAGTGAAGCAGGGCTCTTACTGATCAGATTATTTGAGTTTTCATATACTTTGCAAGTTTGCTCTTCTTCTAACTCAACTGTGCTCTCCTCTTTTGGTGTGAAATTTTCTTGGCTTTTTCTCTGCCCAAAAGGTAAAATTTTGTTTGAATTAATGTAGCTCAACTATTTGGAATATGAAAGAAGTGAAGAAAACCACTTTTACCATTACAAGAATTTTTTGAAACTTTTCCCTCTCTTCCCGAAAAAAAACCTATAATAAATAAATAAATAAAAATTTCAAGCAGAGTTGAAATTTAGCATAGAAATGGCCCTCAGTAAGAAGAAGTGACTTTGAGTGTTCTGGTGCAAATTGATTTTGATTTGACTGAGTCATGAACCTCTGAAATCTGCACTTTGAGCATGCAGAGTACAATTGGTATGATTTTTTAACACTTTGAAATATACAGAGCGAATAAGGTTGTGCTGTGCATAAATACATAGCTGACAGTTAAAAAAAAAAAGTAAAGTAGCCTATCAGCCTTTGACTCATCCACTGTGGATCTTGTGATACGTGCAGCAACCGAGTTTGGACTCTACAAGAACTATTGCTTCAATCGCGTTGCCTTTAAGTCAAAAGCTGCACAGCTTCCACAGCTTTCAGGAGGAGGAATTCCCTGTTGAGTTTCTTACTTCAGTGAAAAAGGGGTCATTTGAGTGGTGTCTAGACCACATTATAGATTTTTTTTTTTTTTACATCTCTCCCACTCAGAAGCCTTAGGAAAGCTCATTAAAAATACATTAAGAGAACATTATAGTTGCACTTCCAGCCACTCAAAAGGCAGGAAATTATAATGTCCTTCTGTATGCACACACAATTCACATTTTAAGAATTAGTTAGCAAAGCTCTGCGCGTTGCTGGACTCGAGTTAGGATCTGGCCCAGAATATTGATTCCCAGGGAAGAGCGGGCTGTTCAGGCCATTAGGTGAAATGAGCAGAGCTCTTTAAAAGGTTCCAGGCATGGGTAAGTATTCTCACTTTCAGCAATAAGCAAGAACTAAAGGCTACATCCTCAAAGACAATTTTAGATCTACAGCTCCCATTTAGGCACTGAAATCAATGGGAGCTGAGTGCCAGTATGCTGCAGGGTATAATATGAGAAAATCAGATCTATATGTATTTTAGCGGTCTCTAAACACACATTTATGAAGAGAGAGAGGTTGGAGGCTTACAGCTGTCAGTGTCCCTGTACCTTATGGGTTTGCATTCCCTACTCTGCCACATAGATTTTTACCATGCTGGGCAAACTTTATTGGTGCTTTATTGGTGCCACCATTCAGTTTGGAACATGACACATGCTTGGGGGTCTCAGTAAGTCCCACTGTTAACCTCCCAGCTCTCCATTTTTCACATTCCTTGAAGATGAATTCCTCACAAAGGACCCCCAGAAGTACTAACGTCTGACTTGGTAGTTCTCCTGTTCTGTTTTGGAATAGCCAATAGTAACCTTCCTAAATTAATGCTAGAAAAGGAAATAAAAGCTAACGGGAACATTACCTATTTCTTCCTCCCTCCTTCCCCCCTTTTCTTTATTTTCCTTCTCTTTTTTTCCCTTCACTCACAGCTGGTGGTGGAAGATTCCTCCCCATTTCCAGTTCCTAGCCATATGTTTCTGAGATTTGTAAAATCTTTTACCTTCCTCTTACTGCACGGGCCAGAAACATTTAAATGGAAGTGCTACATGTATTTGCATTAGATATAGCATCTATGCAATGAAGGAAAGGTCTCTCCTTCCCAGATCCTGACTTCTTGTTCACTGGAAACTTCCATAACAATTTGGCATTTAAAAATTGACACCTTCAATTTGATATGCTGCTGTAGCTGCACCCCAAGCAAATCCAGCTGGAAAAGCAATATCCTCCATCAGCAGCTGCAGAGGACAGGCGAATACACAGCATTATGTGATGCTATGGAGATGCGGGCTTCATTAGCAGACAACAGCTTCTGGCTCAATCACTCTTCCACTTGTTACAAGCAGATTCCATACTGAAGACAGAAATAAACCCTGTGCAGCTTCACAGGCTGAAGGGTAAGCTATGCACTTTGCATATCTCAGGATTAGAGCAGAGAGGTTCAGTCACTAACAGTGGAAGTGAAGAAGGCAGCACTGGAAAAGCCTACAGTGGTCACGGTGAAAGGGCTCCACCAGCACACGGCATCAGCATGCAGAGCAGGTACCTCTTCAGCTTCCCCTCTCCCCTCACTGACAGAGAGCTTTGTGGACCCTTAACACAACATATATCCTTCAGATACCAGACAAAGGCTCATTTCCATCCTTACGTAGCTTCAAAAAGCAGCAGCTTCTCTGCCCTTCTCACATCAAATGTGTATTTTTTCTTCTCTCCCCACACCAAACAATTGGCCTGTCCACGCTGCAGTGGATGAGAAAGGCAGTTTTAGCTACTACATGCTTAGCAATGGAAATCACTGAGTAGAAGAGGAAGGTTTATGTGGGAGTACAGGCAGAAGAGTTATCTTTCTCCTTCCTTAAAGTCTCGTGGATACTCTTTTTTTTTTATATAGAGCAGCAACGACAACTTCATGGCACGTGTGCCAGGATGAACATCTGTAGGGCAGCCCCTGGGTCCTCTCCTCTGCCTCCTGTCAGTGCTGTACCTGCCGCCCTGTCACAGGCTGAGAAGGAAGCAGCCGCAGGAGAGCTGGCTGAGCAGTAACAAGTGGGATGGGCTGAAAGGAGCTGGCTGTCCCTTTCCAGCAAACTGCAACACCTGGCACACTAGATGGCACTACTGCAATTTTTTTTATTATTATTTATCTTCATTATTATTATTTTGAGTTAGAGGAGTTTTCTTCCCATTTATTATGCCACTAAAGCCACACTGCTTTTACCAAGGTCAACATTTGAACTAATTGGACTGTCAGATGATAAAGCACACACTTCTGAGAAATACACACAACTTAAGAGTCAACTTAGTAGGAAAATGAAAACCTTTGCAGAGATGCAGAGAAGCTGATTTAAATCCAAAGTGCACGGTACAGAACCAGACAGTGCAGATGCAGTGCAAAATGAATCAGACTTTCACAGCAGGCATGTGTTTCCTCAAGTATCTTTCAAAAGAAAGGTAAAAGCACCATGAATACAAAGGAACAAGGAGGGAAATGAGGCACGGTGTACCGACTTGTTCCCAAAACACACAAAGACGCATACTGTAGGCAGACATACCTCTCACACATTTCAGAGAGACGACTGAAAACTGGTGAAATTAATGGGTTAACGTTCTCTGCTGGAATCAGCCTCCTTGGGCTTTCATATGCTAGCAGGTAACCATTGGACAGTTAACAGTAAAACGCACCGGGGACATCTTAAACCATGATTAATAGGTATTAATGAACCAGAGTAATTACACATGTTTTTTACATCATTAAATGTTATTGGTAAGTACTTTTAAAAACCTAAGTGACATTAAATAATTTTCCCAGAAAATCATACAATTCAATTCCACAAGAGATATAATAAATATGTAACTCAGTAATATGGGGGAAGGGGCAGGCAGGAGACTGTAGCAATAAAAACCCAATAAAAAGTTTTATAAAAATGTTTAACCATAAAAACAAGGCTAAAAAGTGTCACTGATGATTCCCAGGCAGGAATCAACAGAGACAGAGATGGGTTTTAGGAGAGACTGAGTGGGTGGAAGATATTCCATAAGCAGTCTGGTCTGGGGAAGAGTGAACAAAATTTGCCTCAGAGGTCATGGTGGGTTCAGAGTAATGAGATAGCAGACTATGTCAGATAAGTAGGCAGATACTGAAGGATGGAGAGCTTCAAAATTCAGAGAAGCTGAGTTTATAGCAACTAATCTCCATCTCTTCTGGCAACCCAATTCCTATATTTGTGACCTCATTTTGGGTTGTATTTCTGGACTCATGAACCCATTTCCTGTTGCAGATGTGGGACTTGCAGTCATATCTCCATTAGATCCACTTCGTGTCATGGCTCTTATGATGCATGCCTGGCTCCTCACAAAGCCTTATTTCTCTAGCAATTTTCCCCACATATAGTAAGCAGTCTCACCTCACTCTAAAATTCAGTGGTTCACTGTTCCATTGTTTTTTTCTAACACCTACAAACACAAAACTATAAGTGAAGTCAGTAATACCTAAATGCATTTTTTTCAATACAAGATTTAGTTTCATTTAGTGCTTTGGGTTTTTGTTTGTTTGTTTAACATTTACACTGATGCAGACTATATGTAATTTTAAAAGCTCAATTAGGGTATTCCTAGGAAAAACTGAGTAGTTCTTGGACATAGAAATACACTTGGATAAAGACAGTTTTCACAAGTCAATAAAAATCAGGAGTAATTGGGTCTGATGCTAAGAGTTGGCAACCCATCTTTACAAAATGCCAGGTGTTATATCAAGGTGAAAGGTAAGCAGGTTTTGGTGCTGGCCCCTTAAAACACATGGGATTAATTATTATCAGAGTACGTTGTCGAGATGGGTACTTCCTGACTGAATCTCTGTTTCCTATCTACATATTATAAATATGTTTAATATTTACCACGCAATTTAGAAATTAATATTTGAAGAGGTTGTGAAAACAAAAGTCTCTCTCCTGAAACAGTACACTGTGCAGGACCAGAAGAAGGATATAGTTACTTTGGAAGTGCACTTCTCCGAAACAGTTGAAGATAGAAGTTCACATATTTCACAAGTTGTCTTTGAAACTGCTACTCATAAATTCAGCTTCCATCCCTGGCATCATAATGGAACAGCTATTGAGGAAAAACATTTGCTAAAACACTTTGAAGTCTACCAGACAAAGTCAATCTTTTAAATAGTAATACAAAACTAATGAATGGGCAGCAGAAGTTACACTGTCACGTGTCTGAATAGTGGCAGTACACAGTTGTCTGCAGAACATTTTAGCACCAAGCTTTGCTGTTCTCAATTACATTACAGAGACTGTTTCCACCTTGCACTATTGCTGCGGCAGAGGACTTCTAACTTTGATCATCTAAATTGAGCCTTAATTAAAACCCTCTACTGGACTGTTGATTAGCCTTTCTTCTCCCGTCTCCAATGTGTCAAAATACTGTTCCCAAGCTTAAATCAAATTGGAAATGAACTCTCATGTTGACTGAAATGAAGGGTGATGACAAACAATGAAGGATAATGATAAACAATAACTTTGAAGGGAGGCATTTAGTGCAGTACACAGATTAGTATTACTTCTGATCTCATTTAATAGCTTCAATAATGAGCTAGAAGAGGGAGTAAATGGTACATTAATGAAATCGGCAGATCTATTAAACTAGGAGGAGCTGAGCATACTGCTGAAAATGGAGAAATAACACAAGGGGTCATGACAAGATTAGAAACATAGGCAGAATATTGTAATGAGATTCATTTTAGAAAATAGAAGAGTAATATTTGGGTAAAAAAGATCAGCAGGCGGTGACAGGTATAAACCTGACATTTGGGCAGAACTGGTAAAGACTAAGCAGCGATGACTAAAATTTAAGCAGCTCTTCAATGTAAACAGTTCTACCATCAGCTCTCCTCTGCACTGAATCTGGGCACTGACAAAACAGACTATCAGTCAGATACTCAGAGATTTTTTTTTCCATGGAGAAAACTTAGAAGCAAACCATCCATTTAACAAACAGAGCATTGTCCTTCATGGAGTGAATGACATAACTGCAAGCCACTGGCTAAAAAATAGTAAAAGCATGAGACTGAAGAAATAAAATATTATCCCACTGCTTCTGGTAATTGTATCGTGCAGCTTGATTTTTTTTATATATATTGCTTAGGAAACTGCCAGTGCAGTGCTATCTGCTATGAACTTTCCAATACCAGATATATGTGCACAATATCTCGGAGAGCTAAAGCTAGTAGTGAGCAAGTTAATTCCACTTGAAGAGCTCCCAGAAATTATTCTTGCTGGGAATCACAGTATGCAAGTTACAGTGGAGTGCCAAGCTAATGTTATATCACTGCCTATACCAGAGAGAGTTTCGGCAATTCAGCATGGCACGGCATTAGGATGTAGAGTATGTATGTGAAGTGATATTCCATATTGGCCATCAGTCATCAAAAGTCCTTGGTAGTTCTTGGCTGCTGACAGAATCGTCCTTTATTGCTGAGTGCCTCCATACAGAATTTTTAAGTGGGCTGGGCCACTCAGGAGTTTGTCACTGTCACAACATTACGACCCAGCGCTACATGTACAAGGAGCAAGGCGTTGATCCACAGCTTTAAATTTGCACACTTCAGTAGAAAAATGGGCAGAAGCCTTCTCATGTAAAACCATGCTCTATTCATCTGTACCTCTGTGTGTCCTGTCATGCCACACTCCTGGATTACGTACCTTCCTAGGACATAGTCTGAAAACCAATGAGCAATCATGTAAAAATGTAAGAATTTTAAAAAAGAGAAGGATTTATATGAGGATTGTTCCAAAAATAATGCTTCCTATTTTATTATGTTTACCCACAATGATGAGGGCAGGTGGTGACATGACAGTCGAGGTTGAACCTTTCCATCAATATTCTATTACATTTTGTTGCTCTGCGACAGATGACAGCAGAGGGGCAGTCTGACAGCATCTGAGATGGAAGTGTGAATGAAGCAAAGGTATGTCGCTGAAAAAATGGCACCCACTGACATTCATTAATGCTTGCTGAACATTTATGGAGACCAAAGAGCACAGTGAAGCAGTGGGTGATACATTTCAGCAGTGATAGCAGCAGCATGAAAGATGAGTCATATTCTGGATAGCCACACAGATGCATATGAGTGCAGCAAGCAGGCTCTTGTTCATCACTGGCAAAAATACATAGCTAATGGTGGCGACTGTTTTGAAAAGCAGTGAGAATTTGTTCTAGCAAATATTGATATTGTGCACTTTGCATCTGTTGTAGTTCCCATGGAAACAAATGGGAGGCATTACTTTTGGAGTGATTTCCAAAAAGCAACAAAAAGTACAGTATCTATACATGGACATGAGAAAGATCCCTTGAGAACGAAATTTTTTTTGTTTTAACTACTTCATTGTTGATCCAGGGAGGGCTGTCTTAAGCTTTCCAGGAATTCAGTTTCAAGAAATTTGTAGGAACTGCCTACTGGCAAAGTTTCCCGTGTGATTTTACCAGGAAAATACCTGCTATGGCTAATCAGATTGGTTGCAATTGGTTAGGATGATGTTGGAATGGTTTTAAACTAAACATTTAAACTAAACATTTTTGAAACAGAAGGCCCAGAAATCTTAGATACACGTGAAAGCAGTGCAATTTCCCTGTTCAAGTCACAGATTCATAGGCTAATTCTTTGCAGAGCTGAATATGCAAAATCATGCATATATCATCTTCACTGCACACACCAAGTACTGTTGTTCTGTTTTAAAACCAGTATGACCCATTTTTTTCTACTATGTACACTTTGAGCACAGCACCTTATTCAAGCTTTGCCTGACTTTGGAACATTATCCAGGTGTGCATAGGAATGCAAATATGGAGGTTGAATGAGACACTCTTGAAAATGTTGGCTTGAACCTGGCTGCTTTGATGCTTCCTCCATGATGCTGCCACTGTGCCCCGAGAGGGAGAGATGCGGGCTCAAGCCACAGCACACAGCATGAAAAAGCTGAGATATGTGAGGTCCTACATTAATGATGCAGCACTGTCCTTAATAGCCTAACAACTGATCTCCATGGAAATCACTTACTGAATTCAACTGAATTTGATGGAAAAAAAATAACATTTTTGAGAATACATAGCTGAAAAAGTGGTTTACACTGGTCTTGCAACTGATTCATAGTATGAATAGTATGTCTAATTATATGGAATTATACACACACATACACATACATAAAATGTCCTATTATATTAGACATCAGAGAATACACTCAGGAGAGATATTATGACTGCTAATACTAGAAAAGTGCTTCAAGCAATACGTATGAAACCACAAAAAAAAGCAAAAATCAAAATTCTCATATACACTTGGTTTTAAAACTTTCAGTGTCACTTAACTGCTTTTTTTTTTTTAGTTCTTTGGAGATTGTTTTGCTGAAACACTAGTAACCCAGAAAAAAAATTATTATTATTTTGTATCTTTTAAAACCTTTTAGATATTTATGTATTTATTTATTTTAACACATGATGTAGAAAGGATTCTGTGTAGATTGATTTTGTACTGGGGATATACTGAGTAAACCCAGTGATTTCATCATTCATGATGCATATTAAGTCCTGTAAAGTCCCACATTTTGTTTTCAGAATTAGCCAGAAATAGAGAGACTAGGTTTTATGGCAGTGAAACTGTATCTTTCATTTTCTTTTCTTATAGAAATGCTGTTTCTAATGTCACTGACTATGACTAATGACATTGACTATGACTTTAGCAAATATGCTTGAAAAGCTTCTTCCACCAGTCAGGATTAAGAAATCCCATTATACTAGTGCATTTACATAAAATCCACTTCTCTATATCAGCAATATGGAACTATCTACTATTAAACAGCAGCACAGTATGAGAGACAGTAGCTGATATTACTTTTCAAAAGATTTGTGCTATGCCATTATGCTGTAAATATTTTTTCCTTTTGCAAGATATACCATCCATTGTACTCTTCATTTTTATCCTGAAAAATATTAGTGAATACTACTGCTTGCACCTGGAAAATGAGATAAGTAGCAGAGCAGTACTTTAATTTGACAAAGTAATCCAAGTACCTATTTGGAGTTCAGTAAATACAGGTTATTTTTCAGACAACTTACGCTTTATACATATTTTTTGGTCTTCCAAACGGTGTTACAGATGTGCAGTGATGTCTGAGCATGATGTTACTCTGGAAATATCACAAAACATGTACCTGACCCTGAATCTAAACTAATAGAATAAAAAAAAAATCAAAATTCAATAGAACTGTTTAACATAGCTGCCTCCTGTTTGATTTAAACATACAAATAATAATAAAAACTAAAGGATATGGTAGGTTTAATGGTGCAGCATTGACCCTTTTTTTTATCATCATAGAGATTGTCTACTTAGCAAAGAAGTCACACAGATGAATACAGTATCTCATTCAATTTAAGTTCTTTAATCTTTCCCCATATTTTAGCTTTGCTCAGAGAAAGCTAAACATTCACAGTGTAGACAGAATTGTGTACATTTTTGCTCTTCTGAATAAATACTAAATAATTTTATAAACATCGCACAAGAAAAAGAGAAGTGGAGTTTATGGGTAAGCAAGTCTGTTTTTCTATCCATCTCCTCATTATCTCTTAATTATCTTTTTCAAATCAAACTGGTGAACAGATCTAGTAATGTTTGCTGTTTTAAAGCTTTTGGCTGTGAAGTGATCAGTTTCCAGTAGGAGGCAATAAGTAACGATGTGCAGATGGGGAGGCTGGCTGAATGCACATACTGAGCTCTTTACAGTCTGGCTCTTTACATTCCCACGGAGGCCTGCGGAAAAGTAGTGGGTGTTTGTGTAATTAAAGGACTATGTCGTGATCAGATTGATACAGAATGGGAGGGGGGAAAGGCAATCTATTATTTTCTAGCCTTTGAAAAGAAGATGTTGTAAATTACGATTCTGTTAGCAGAATGCATAGAGCACTTTATTAACTGTATTTAAAATACAGCCACTTGTGGTGCTGATACCCACTTCACTTTCCTCTCTTTGTCTAAGCCAAGGCAAGAACCTGTAGCAACAGAAAGCTGTTACCCTTTATGTGGACTTTTACTCCAGCCTGTCACTGGTTCCAGTTATTTGTTTTCTTGCCAAAGACTGAGGAACTTTATGTTGGGTTCCAAGTTCTGCAGCAGTGTGTGCTCTACTGATTATAAATTATTTTTATACTCTGCTTCTGGCCTGAATTCCTAATCTTAGTGCCTGTTGGTTTTTTTTTTAAACAACCTTTGGCAGCAGTAGGAAAATGGAAGGGAATGTTTTGCTTGGCCTCTGAACTCCAGAATGGGGCCTGTTCAGTCTCTGCAGGAACAGCCCAGTCCAGGTAATTCAAAGAAGCTGCGAAGGACTGAAGCATTCTCAAAGGAGGCTGAATCTTTGGAAAATTGAACAGCCAAACTCTAACAAGTACTCCACTGGGCTTACGCAAAGGGTTTTCCTTCCAGGGCTTATACTGGGTCCAAATTTTAATGAATCATGCCAGATATGGCAGGAAACTAATTCAAATGCTAACACACATTTGGCATTTCTGTACAAATTTCAATTTGTTCCTTCAGTGTCTGTAGATGCTAAAGCTACCTTGTTTTTCCCTGCAAAAATCTTACGTTTCAAACATCTCTGATCCAAAGGGCAAATCTGAGACCAGAAAGAGAAAGAAAAGAGAAAAGAGAAACACTAGTGCTTCAAAGCAATGAGGAGTAGATGAAAGCTAGAGGAGTTAGCTGAAATATTTGCAAGAAAAGAATCAAGTTCTTACTTGGCACCAGTCAGGTTAGAACATTAACTATATGCGTGCCCTAAGCAGCACGGATTGCCTAACCCTACACTGAAATTATTCCTGCCCCCCTCCCCCCCATCTTTTTTTCCAATCTGAATATCTTATCAACAAAAACTGCGTTACAGTACTAAATTCTCACAAAATATCTCAGTTCTAGCAGTTCCAACAATGAAAATAAATAAATAAGTCATAATCATCACTACTTTTAAAAATCTTTTTATTTTCACGATTTTCTTCCTTTTAAACATACTATTGTGGAATTCCTTAGAGTGCAGTCAAATGTAAATTCAATCATGGTTCTAGCAAATGCATTACCCAAAAAACCCCATTTCAGACTCTTTACGGATAGAAACAACTTTTGTGATTAAAATCAGCTCAAGCTTTCCATTAAAATCATTGGAAGTTAGATCAGATCTTAGTTTTCACATATATATATATAGTCAATCTGAATGAAAGGAGAAGAAAATATGACACTTTAATAGTATCATTTTTTTTCTCCAGCAAAACATCTTTTTTTTTCATAACTGCAACTGATGTTTTAAAAGCTACTTTCTCAGACTTCTTTTAACACAACTGCACTGCCACTACTGCAACAGGATGTTAAATGGTTACTGCAAAAAAGAATTGGAATTTTCACTCTATCCCAATCAAGATTAACTAACTCCTAGCTAACATAGGCTATAGATAGGATTTCTAAGGGCTTTCTAAATACTGTAGGTTATGTATACTCAAAATACCTGTATTTCTCTTGCCGTTATAGCATAGAATCTTGAACTGATGCCAAGAACAGACCCAAGATGTGTATCTCAGCATGCTCTGTCATGTGCAGTTGGTTACAAAGCTTGCAATTGTTATACAGCTAGAGTAGTGCCTTAAGCATACCTTTGCCTTTCAAGGAGAATGTTGAAACAAAACAAAACTTTTGTCCTCCCAGAAAAGTTTGGTGAGAATGTCAGCATGGCAAAGCAAGCCGGGAATATTTTCATAAGAGAAGTTACTGAGTTGACTATAAATTTTATGTACAGTAATATCTAGTTATTTGCATGGGACATTTTACAGCAGCCATTCATTTATCTAGGCATTGGTTTATTCTCACTCCTAAATTTGTTTTTTGGTTTTTAAAAAAGGGGTGATATTCATTTCTGAACTCTTTTTTTGCAATTCTTTTTTCTTACATGCACTGAGTTCTCTAAGAGAAGAGTTCCAAAGTGGCACAGCATAAAGAGAGCAAAATAAGTAGGGAATAACAGTGTCAAGTGTTCAAGACATAGAATCCTTAAAACAACAACAATCCCCACAGCTGATACCAAATGTCTACAATACAGTAAGGAGATTCCAGTGCAAAGAGATTCCAGTGCTGTTATGCTTAGATTCTCTTTTTCTGTCCGTGAAAAGATACTGTGAAGGAGAAGAGTCCCTGGAGGAAAGATAAATGATTTCTTAAAAGCCATAAGAAAGGTCAATATCAGGATTAGGAAGACATTTAGATCTTTCATCAGGTTAATGTCCTTTTCAGGATAATATCAATGTATAACTTCTGCAACTACTGCAAAATTATCATCTGTCACTGAGCACATTTATGAAGACTTTGAGAAACATGCAGATGGATATTTTGTTCTACAACATATGATTATAAAAACAAAAATCTAGTAGAAGTTTTTTGTTAGATTTAATTGAAGTAAGTTACTGTGCTGATTTGTCCTGGAAAGTGTATGTGGGAAAAATGCTCAATGGAATAATGGATTCAAATAGTCCTTCAAAAACTGACATTAACAGAATTTTATCATTCAGATGTTAAAGTGTCAGGAAAAAGACTTTAAACTCAAAATCATGTCTCTCAGCTCTGCCCTTCTGAAGATCTTGTGTGCAGTAGCTTCTGTGTACTGCTGAGCAGAAGCTAAAACGTATCTTTTCATTCATAACTTTGCAATGGCAAGTTTCCTGTACTAGATTTCCTTTGCATTTTAAGTTAATAAGTTGAATGATAGCCTATTAAAGTAAATACTACGATATCTCAGCCCCTGTGGAGAAGTAAATCTTAAATGTTTGTGTTCACTGTACAACCAATTCAAACACAAATGCTGTAAATGATGTTAGAGATTGCCCTTTTTATCATTCTCCTGTGAATCTGTCGGAGAAAGAGGTGGTTTTTTAAAATAAATAATTAGAATTGCTGTTTAAGCAAGTTGTGATCACAGTCTCATAAGAGGATGGATAAGGATTTGATGGAGAATTGGAACTTTAACAGATGTGGCAAATCTATCTGCAAATGGTAGCTTTTTTTCATTGGACAGCATTATAAAACTGCTACGCTTTTCTGTTGTGGTTTAGCTTTGCTGTTCTCCGCATGTCACTTTAAAATTTATCCTCTTAGTAATCATTAAAACTTGAATACAAACTCTTCTCAAACTGTGTTTGTGTACATATAGAGTAGATATTCATCACTATGATAAACGAAGGGAAGTTTCTGTTGAAGGCTGGAAATACCTTGAAAGATTTTTAGCTACCTGAGCCTAACTCAAGGAAATCTATGGAGTAAAGCCGTTACCCTGTTCACAGCATCTGACACCTGCAACCTGCCATGAGTTCACTTGTGCCCCTCACTTTTTTAGACACAATGTCTCTTTATGATACTTTGACTTCGACCACGGTGGAGTCTCTCCTAGGCACTAGTTTCTTAATTGAAGTCACTGCATCACTTAGTGAGATAAATGCTTGCATGTACTTATTCTGAAACATGAATCTCTCCAAGGGAAGAAGAAATAATTCAGGTTTCCAAATATTGGCAATCTCATAATTTTCATTTATTTTTTGAAATTCTAACACTTTCCATGCACAGTCAACATCACTGAAAAATATAAATAGTTTGAGTCATCTGTATAACTCTACCAAACAGGGAGAGACTGTTAATACAGCACTGAAAAGCATGTCTACACTAAATGCTTTCCAAGCAAAATTTCTAAGTCTTCAACTATAGCTGTTACATAAAGCTCTACAAGAAAAAAAGACCGCAGTGCATCATACAAGAAAAAAAAAAAAAGGCAAATATTTTGCTGAAATGTAAAACAGTAAGTGAACTTTGGCCAGTGATCACACCTGACAACTTTCAGCTATGAAGGTGAATACACGACAGTTATTTATAACCAAAAAGGACAGAAAGAAAACATTTAGAAAATTATAGATGTCACTATACTCTCCTTCTGAAATACCATTGCTATTTGCAATATAGTAGAGACAACAGAGCAAGGTGATCTATGAAGCAACACTCTGTTATTAACAAAGAGGACAAACACTAGAAAGACTGCAGATGAACTCAGGTATAATTCAGATCACCCACTGAAAAAAAAGAAGAGAAAAATAAAATCCTGTTTAGCTAACTTCAGTGGTTTGCTGAATTGACCCTTGAACCACTAAGTCATCAGTTTCCAAATATCCAGCTTTACTAGCCAATTACTCAGCAGTACCTGACATGATCAATGATCTGAAAGTTTTCAGTTGCTTGTATTGATCAAATATAAACACAAAACACAACTGTCAGCTGCTCTCAGTTCATTACTGATGAAGCGATGTTTAAAATAATTAATGAATAATTGGTTGAACATGGAAGAAAGAGGCCTAAGTGATATAAAAGAGTAAAGATGTTTATTGCTCACTTAATTAATAATTTGTTTTATAATTGATTTTTGAATCATTTGACTGGCAAAAGAAAGGTGTGAACTATAATTACAAGCTTCCTACTTTTACTCATTTTTGGATTTCTTTTAAGTATTTCTAATGTGAAGAAAGCAGAATCTCGGGGCCTACCAATCTCTCTTCCATTTATTGGTGATATAAATAAATCTCTGACAGTGCCAGTTATTACAAAATGTGATGGTTGATTACTTTTTATACAAAAAGGCCCAGGAGAAAATGCTGTGGTATGCGAAGGTAGGGCTTGGACACACAAAGGAATTATTGTAAAATAATGAGCTTCCAGGTGTCAGCTGAGCTTGGGTAACTAACAGCATTTGTACTTTGAGCCTGAAGCAAATCTGAAGCAAAACATGTTAGATTAATCTTCAGGGAGAGCATCCATCCTCTGTTTTCAGGACCAGCCCCAAACAAGTGTCACGTTTCCAGTGGCACACCACAAAGAACAATCTAACTCCCCCTTGTACTGATTTGAGAATAAGAACAATTCCAACTTTTAATTCAGCAATTTATTTTATCTTCTACATCAATAGAATGATCCAAGTTCTACCACACCTTTTGAGAGGAAGATGCCGCAAAACAACGGCTACTTTAAAAAAGAGACCTCGAATCAAATTCCATACTGGTTTCACTGGAAAAATGAGTGTATGTCTTGCTTGGTCAGTTAAAATAACAGCCTAACTGTTAGAAAATAAAACCTCAGTCCTTACGAAGAGGGAGAGAAATTACAATGAAAAGAATGCTGTTTAAAGGAAAGGTAAAAAATGAAGGATTAGCTTACTCTTACTCTACTTTTATCTCTCATAAATACATTTTAAAATTCTTTTTATCAACGTTCTTCTGCTCTATGGCTGTTGCCATTATTTCTTTGGAATTTAAAATGTCTGTTTTGTTAGGCAAGTGGATGTTAGAAATCTTGGGCTATTAAAAGATGTTGCCAATGTTAATTATTATACAAAGGATTAAATCTTAAATAAGTAGTATTAAAAAGTGACTCTATAAACCTTTATGTTATTGGTACTTCCAAAGTTTTTCAAAGAAAAGAAGACCAATATGAGGGATTAATAGTTAAAGTTATGCAAAATCCACTTAATCAGCATGGCTAATTTTAGCTTAAAGTAAAGCTTCTGGCAACTACATGCATTTTGCTTTGGGGCTTTACTTTTGAAGAGAGTGATGAATGCATTTTTGAGGTAAATTTATCTTAACTAATGCTCTTTAGTTGCTGAAAAGGTGATTTTAATACCATTTGCATGTAGGAAAGGAAGGAGGTCTTCAGCTGTGCATCTGTAAGACCCTAAAATAAGCATTTTATTTTCACATTTGTATAATATACTGCTTGACTGTACATTAGGCGGGATTCATAAACAATCCAGTCATCAACATGGGCATTGATTATGAAGACAGAACTGTTCCCCTGATACTACATATTGTATTTAGAAAAGAGACTAGGAAAACTGGAGCACACTCAGAAGGTATGAATACAATGACTTGCCAGACTATCTGGAGCACAAATGCTGAGAATAAGGGTGTTTCACTGACAAATGCTGTCTAAGCAAGGCAGATGTACAGAGTGTCAGCTCTGGGCATTTTAAGCCAGAAATATAAACTTGCTAAGACTTTGACCCAGCTCCAAAATCACAAAGGATTAGATCATTCCATGTGAAGTGAAAAAGACACAGTTATGCTCTAAGTCAAAATAAAATGATGACCAGCAAGAGTCAGATAAAATCTGGTTGTATCTCACATTGGTGGGGCAAGATATGGGGAAAGCAATGGTCAGATGTTTGGTGAATTCAGCTTTCTTAGAACTATGAAAATCTTGAGGGATAATCTACCCCACACAAGAAAAATTAAGGACAATGGTTACCATTCTACAGCGGAGTGTGAATGTTTTTATCCAGTGATAAAAGCAAGGCTAGGTTGGCAAAATAACACTATTGATTTACAATGGCATTATTCCAATTGGAGGCCTGAGTGAAATTTGGGTGTACATTTGTTAGCTCATTGCTATTATTTATACAAAATAATGCTATGCTAAAATGCATGTCTAAATCCTAGTGTACCAGCATAGGATAATTTATCACAAGCGGAAGTCCTTTTAGGCACCTTCAGTACAACTTTTTTCCCCGTGATATGAATAAATTAAATGTAGTGTATGCAGCTTTGCCTCCTTATGCCTGCTGTCAAGCTCTGAGAAGGTCATCCCAACATTCCATGTTTCTTAGGGTTTTCACTATTATTTTTCACTGAAATCAGTTTAAAAGCTAGAAGCATAAAGGGTGATATACTAGACTGGAGTCAGTGCATCCATCTATGCAAGTGTTGTGTGTATGGAAAGCCTTCAGAAGATGCCTCAGGAGCATCTCACACTGGAACTAATGAACTTTCTCTTGGTCTGTACACTGAAGAAAGCTGAGGCCCTGCAGATCTTTTCATGCTTAGTGAAATTAGGAAAAGTCAATAACTGAACCAGAAGTCACTTGAAGAAAACAGAGAATCTCAAGAGCAAGTCAGGAGTAATACTTTTCCTTCTTGAACTAAATTGATTCCATAATGAAGGGTGTGAGTAGTTCTGTGTATTTACAGAGGTTAGAGTTTCAGCTAACTAGTTTAAGTGTTGTTAGATGTGATACTGTGCTAGCAATTAATCTTAGCAATCTACTAGGAATTTGTACAAATACTAAGATAGCAAGCCTGCACTAGTCATGGTGTTGGCTTTTCAGTCAGTCATGAGTTTTTGATTTTGGGGTTTTTTTTTCAGTGCAGCATAGAAGTTTTGAGAGTCTTGTATTACTTGGATAATATGTACACATGCAAGTGCCACAAGAGGATTAAAATATATCTATATTAGAAAGACCTTCCAGAGTGCAAATAGAAATTAGATTGATTATAGTCAATGAAGCTGAGGTAATATGTATCGTACTATTTCACTTTGGTAAATATCATCTAGTAATAAAATTCTGCCTGTTTACAATCTTTTTGTTCTTGTCACCTAGTCTTAGTTACAGTCTTCAATTTTTGGCTTAGAACACTGTTTAATGGATCACTGTATGGTAGTCTTTACTACAACAGCTCAAAGAATCTAAGGTTGTTAGTGGACATTTGTGAGAGATATGTCTTAAAATATAAATTATGTTAATAGTTCACTTAACAATCTTCAGGTTTTGGAGTCTCTGTTTCTCACTGTAGATTGGCATTTAGAGAATGGTAATAATGAGTAATGAGAATTTGAACTTGAAATTTCTTATATTGTTGCAGTTTTTGTTTTTTTTTTGGGGGGGGGGGTG
>PPHD01006187.1:7436-25001 GCA_002909625.1 Bambusicola thoracicus
AATAAACCAAATCCCAATCAAATATCCAGCAACAATGGGAAACCTGCTACGGTCAATGGAGCCATGGGAGCCTCTTACCAGGCGCAAGCCTCACTAATAGGGAGAGCTTGTGAAAGCTGCTATAGTAAGTAAAATTTTGTTTAATTTTTGAATAATTGAGGAGTTTTGGCTAATCTTAATAGACATTAAACAAAATCTATATACTTTTATTTGCATACTGTAAAAAATAGTTTTTGATCAACTGTGTGGCAGAAATAACTTCAGATTAGAACTGCCTTCAATAAATTGATTGAATATTAACATTCAAATCTACTTCATTAATGTTTTTCTTCATCAATTTAGTAATTATGGAACAATCAAGTATTGAATGATGTAATGGATGTGATGTTATTCCTTTACCTTCAGGCTTCTAAATCTATATTTACTTTTGTCCTTTAACTTCGTTTTTAAGGTTTTTTGTTACAGATTTTTTTCTGTTTTATTTTTGTTTTTAATTTGCTGTTGTTGTTGGATATGGCAAGATTGAGTAGTTTGGGGTGGTTTTTTTTTAGTTCTCTAGCATTTTGTGTGTTTGCGATTGTCCCTTCTTAAAATAGCAGCTTCTGATATAGATCATATGAGAAAAGATATAATAAAATTCCAAACTGGAAAAGATTCAAAAAGCCTGGATTATAGACGTTCTTTACTTATTGTGATGGCTCTCCATGTCTTAAACAGCAATTGAACTAAAATGATATTTTTTACATAAAAGTCCCAGTTACATACATCTGTTGTTTTTCAAGTTATATTTTTAAAGAGTAGTTTTCTGGTGAAAGTTTGATTACAAAAATAAAAGACTAAATTAATGTTTCCAAATGAGACTCAACATGCACAAGATAAAGATAGGCACGCATCTTAAAAGCTAGCAGATGTGCTTACCCTTTTCTTGAAAGGATCTTGACTTATAAGTACTGGCTTCATGTAACTTGGAGGTCACAGAGTGAAAACAGGGATCTTAAACAGTTTCTTTAGGTAGCAAATATCTTAATTAGCCAGTTTTCCACATTAAGTTGAGAAATCATGGAGTGAGAGTGGAGGGGTTTATTTGTTTGGGGTTTTTTGGTTGATAGGTTTTCTTTTGTTTTTGAAGACCCCTGGGAGAAAATCTCTTTTTGCTGATAGAGAGTCCTGATTTTGAAAGTAAACGCAGAAATACTTCGCTGTTCTCATTTTGGAGTTGACTTTTGAGGTGCTTTTAAATAAGTTGCATATCAAATGGATTAAATATTTTTCTCGATAGTCCTTTTGGGGAATGACATGTATTACAGCATTTGGATATACTGTTCTGAATGTAGCATGCAATTTAGTTGTGGTATTCTCTCATCCTTAGCTTCACAATCTCACCAGTGGTACTCTTGGGGTCCTCCTAATATGCAATGTAGATTGTGTGCATCTTGTTGGATTTATTGGAAGAAATACGGTGGCCTGAAAATGCCCACGCAGACAGATGAAGATAAACTCTCTTCCAGCCAACCTGCAGAGGTAGGATTGTGTAAGCCTTCCTGAAGTGAAGTGCAACGTCTTCACAGCACTATTGTGGTTTGAATAATGAATGGCATGTATTTTATATATGTGTTCAACCATGATGTTACAAAACTTCTCTTATCAATCCTTTTCCTGTCTTTCGTGCAGCTGAGCATTGTGCTAATCCTGACTTGTCTTTATTTGACCAAGTCTTAGAAAGGTAGACAGATGTTCACTTCATGCATTTTTGTTGGAGAAATGTTATCTTGTCAAGCAATTGGTATATTAACTATAAAACATTAATTTCATCTAGAATGGTATAATGTATGTCAATTCACAGAAGAGCTCTCCAGTGTGTTGCATAGCTTCATATATATAGCCCCAGTTTTTTGAATAGTGCTTACACATATTAGTTTATTAACCTTGTGAATTTATTCAACTTTTGGATTTTTTTTAATTAATTATGAGGAAAATATGTTTTGTTAGTTTTCTTCATTTACTGGGTGGAAGAAGTCTGCTTGTTCTTTCAACTTGACATAACAGGATCTAATACCACTAGATAGTTCTTTTGCTAAATGTAATTGTTTTGAGTACCACCTGTTACTAGGAGGGAAGATTCAGATTGTGCAATTCAAGTTTGTGTTATTTTTTGTTTTATTTCTGTAGGAATCCCATGTTAGAACTCATATGTCTCGGCAGGCCACACAAGGAACTCCAGTTCGTAACACTGGAAGTCCAAAGTCAGCTGTGAAAACACGCCAAGCTTTCTTTCTTCACACAACGTGCTGGACAAAACTTGCCCGTCAGGTCTGCAAAAATACCCTTCGGCTGCGGCAGGCAGCAAGACGTCCCTTTGTTCCTATTAACTGTGCTGCCATTAAGGCAGAATGTAAGATGTTTTTTTAATTCTTAGTTCTGTGTGCTGTGCTTCCCACCCATTTTTGTCTTTTAATTTTATTTTCTTTTTCAATAAACATCTCTTGTCTATATGCTTTTGCTTTTCATTTTTTCATTTGTCTAGCACATCACCAACACATTCGTAAAGTCTGGCTGCCTTGAACAGTTTTCAGACTATTTCAAAAATAGAATGTTTTGGAAGGTGCTGGAAGGATCGGGGATGAGGTGGGGGGGCTGGGGAAGGAGGGGGTGGGGGGGCATTTCAAGTGAATTATCAGGGGCATGGCCATTGCCTCATTCACTCACAAAAAAATGTCATTTAAAAAATCCCGTGGAGGATCAGTGTTGAGAGAGAAGTCATGCTTCCAACTAGATAATGTGAAAGAATTTTGCATTTATATCGTTGCTTATTCTTTACTAAGTAGAAAGTGTAGAACTGTACTTATTTTAGTTTTTCTCAGTGGAATTGGCCAAGGAATAAGTATTATTGCTGTGGATATGTAAGAATTTAGATGTGGTGCATAATGCAACAATTTATCCTATGATCAAGTGGGTGATGATAGCCAAGTTTATCATTTCACTATAGTTGCATTGTTTTTTGTCCATTCTAGTTTGAAATGTTAGTTGTAAATAAAATACAGTATTATGCCTTTTCTTTTTGTAGTCTAAACAAAGAAATGATTAATTGAGTAATAGTATGACAAATGGTTTTGGATGTTGTTGATAGCATCAGGATGTTACTCTATAATCATATGTTTTGGTTCTGCTCCTAAGTCCAATGAAGTCACTCACTATTCCAGCAGGTTTTGTATCTGTACTAAGAGTTTTACTGCTCACGCTGCTTGGTTTTATTTCAGTCTTCATCAGTACAGTTCTCCGATGAGGCACTTGATATTCCAAAGCAAGCCGTGCTGGCACGCTACCAACTGTAGTACAATTGAAGAGACCTATTTAGAATATAAGATTGGTTTTATAACCATGTTCACTAGATTAGTGCTAAATGCTTTCCCAGGATGCCAATGATATCAGTGTTAATTATAAGAAATAATAAGAGGCTTAAAATCTGGTTTTGAATATTTTTCCCTAATGTGCTTTAACAGCAACTGTTTCTCATATGCAAACTCTTTACCTGCTGCCGACTTCCAGAACTTGATAATTATTTCTGCTCATTGTCCTCATTTGTTTACTTGTCCTATTGTACAGCTTTGAAAGAAGAAAGAAAACAGCCAAGTCAAGAACAACTTTCATATTTAAGGAAACTGTATGCCCATTGTGCCGATAAAAATGGGTTGTACTTTCATGGGACAGTTGTTTCCAAGACTGGACTGTGCTTATATGTTTAACCCTTAATACAAAATAACCATTATTCTCTGAGAGGAAATGAATGTACCTTTTAACTTACCCTTTAACGTAATTGGCACTGATTTCTACTAAAGCATGGAGGAAAACTGTTTTTAGAATTAGGTTCGTAGAGTAGAATCATAGAATTGCTCAGGTTGGAAAAGACCTCAAAGATCATGTCCAACCACAACCTAACCAAACTACCCTAACTCTAACAACCCTCCATGAAATCATGTCCCTGAGCACCACATCCAAATGGTTTTTAAACACACCCAGGGATGGTAACTCAAACACCTCCCTGGGGAGCCTATTCCAGTGCTTAACAACCCTTTCTGTAAAGAAGTGTTTCCTGATATCCAACCTAAACTTACTCTGGTGCAACTTAAGACCACTTGCCCTCGTCTTGTCACCTTTCATCAGTGAGAAGAGACCAACCCTGCTCTCGCTGTAAGCACTTTTCAGATATTGGAAGAGAGCAATAAGGTCTCCCCTCAGCCTCCTTTTCCCCAGACTAAACAGCTGCAATTCCTTCAGTTGCACCTCATAGGGCATATTCTCCAAGCCGTTCACAAGCCTTGTTGCCCTTCTTTGGGCCTGCTCCAGCACCTCAGTGTTCTTTCTGTATTGAGGTGCCCAAAATTGAACACAGTACTCAAGGTGAGGCCTCACCAGTGCCAAGCATAGGGGCAAACTTGTTCACTTGAACTTCAATCTTTTATCCATAGTCCTATTTCTTCTTACTGCAGATGAACTTTTTGTTCAGGAAGTTGGAGTGGGGGGGTTTCATCCAAACATTAATCATCATAGTAGAACAAATGTTATAGTCACTTCTCAAATTTTAAAACAAAGGAGGTAAAAAGCTGAGCTTTTCAACGTAGAAGAGCCATTCTTGTATCAGACTAACAACGTCGAGACTGCTTCGTCTTTGTTCCTTTATGTGAACAAGTGCTTCCTCAGATTAACATCAGGAACAATTTTGTTTGTTCCTGTTGCTTCTGTCTTATATTATTCATTTTACATAAAGTAATTGGACCTTGCTATTTCATCTTTGTGAATACTGCTGCTTCCGGCTTAGATCTAACATAAGATCTAACGTAGATTGGTAGGGAAAAAAAATAAATCAGTTGTTGATGTTTTTTAAGTACAACATTCAAGTTAATTTATTATAGTACTGCAAACCAAATGATGTCTCATGAAATGTAGTTAATGTTTATGAGTAAATGCACATATACACATTTTCTGTTATTTGCCATCTTTCTACAGAATTTTACAGTGTTCTTACCTGCATATGTTTTTTGTCATGTTTTTACTCCAGTAAAGCCCCTTAAGGAAACTGTTAAATAATTGGCTGTTCTAGTTTCCTTCATGCACTTACACTGGTGACCTGTGTTTAGTGCACGATGTAGATTTTAATCTTATATCTAAATATACTTTTTTTCCTCAATGCCTTGAATCTTTAACTGATAGCTTGATATTAATTAGCTTTAATAATTTCATATGTTGAATACCACTGAGTAGTTATGACACTGAATGGTTGTGTTGGTGTTTCAATTCTTACATTCATGCTTAAAAGATAACCTGGCCAAAATATGTTACAATATGGCATGAGATTTTTGAATTTGTTTTCCATATTGGTGCACTGAAACTTGAATCTAATTTTTTTTTTAAGACTCTTTTTAAGAATTACGTAATTATCTGTGTGTGTAGAACAAGTGCTGGGAGCTATAACATTTCACAGCTATCTTGTAGTAGGCACCATGCCAACATTATTACTCTCTCAGAAATCATAAAATCGAAATAAAGGAGGATGGCGGGACACTCTAACCCCAGCAGTGTATCAAGTTTTATGCCTTTTTAGTCTTAGGCAAATTGTTCAAGTGCTGGGTTGTTGATGAAATTAATTACCTGTTATGAGAAAGGAAGTCTGAACAAGCTAGTCATAAAGTGGATTTCTAGCTTTCATTTTCTAGCTTTTACTAGATTTCTCATAAAGTAAATTGTTTTTTGCATTCTGCTTGAATTTATCTGCTTTTGTCTTGGAGGAGCATGGAAGCTTTTACAGTGCTAAAACAAACAAACAAGTGAAAACCTCACAGATTTCAGAGCATTATTTGATTCCTGTAATTCTACCCACATCATCTCCCTCAGCCCATTACATCTGCTAGCAGACAACAAGGCCTTATTCTGTGTTCTTCATTCCTTTGTTTAGCTTAAAGAATTATATTTTCCTCATTAGTGAACCATGTAGCATGACCCTGGCTCTGATGTCAGCAGGAGGTAATGGAGAAGATACGTTTTCATCTCAGTTTAATCTACGGATGGTCACCAGAAGGTTGAGAGAGCATGGGGTCTCTTGCTAGGAGAGAGAAATCATGGAAATTGCAAACTTTGTTCTGCCTAGAGAAAATAGACTTGTGTTAGTTGTTGACTATAAACTTGTCTGGTAGATTTTTAGGAATAATTAGAATTGGTGAACTGTTTCAGTAAGGAGACTTTCCTGCTCTGAATCAGGCAAAATATCCTACCTTTTTGCTAGTTTAGAAGTTTTTAGATGAGCAAAATAATTTTGTCAATGGATTTAATTAAAGGAAACTGTAGTCGGTTTTCTCCTCCACAGTCAGAGATCAGCTGGAGATAGATCCAATCTTACAAGTTGTTGATGCCTGACAGTGAACCATGTATGTGTGAACTTCACTGCCTCAATGTAAATTTTACATTTCCTTGGATTTTTTTTTGTTTGTTTGTTTGCTTGTTTATTCCTCCTCACATACAGTTTTATCGATACAAATATCTATAATAATCACAGTAATTTACATTTGGGTAGTTATGCTGTCTATACATGTGTGATTGACAAAATGTTCTCAGTGCACAGTCCATGATCAAAATATATGCCTTTAAGTCTGCAGATTTAGTAAGATATTTAGCACATGATGCTGTGTCTTATGATACTGTTTGTTAAAGGCAAGTGAAAATTAGGTAGTGTATGCAAAGATCTTGTTACTGATTTGTCTTTCTAAGCATACAGTCTGTGTACTGGCAAAACACTATCCATTCTTCTTAAGTGAATAACATTGACCAGTATTGAGTCAGAAATCATTTTGTTAGCTTCTTGATTTTCATAGCTGGAGAAGATCTTTTGTCTGTATGTAGGATGAAAACATTTGCTCTACTATAATCTTTGAGTTCTTTTAGCCAGCAAAATAATCAAAAGAATGTGCAGACTTTTTTTTTTTCCAACATTACTAAGAGGAGAAAAATTCAGAGAATATCTTCAGTAAATGTGTTGGATATTTGTTAGGGTTTTGGCAGAAATTGAATGGCAGAAATAACTCACAAGTGGGAATCTCTAAGCTTAAGAGGTCTACAAATCTAGTAAGTACAAAAAAATTTAAAGCCCTTTCAAAATTTAAATAGACAAGCTCCATTCTCTGTCATCATCTCCTTAGAATGCCTGATTTCCTTGATATACACAACAGTGATCCCTTTTCTAGGTTGAGAAATTAGACTGTTTAAAACCTCATAGAGAATCCATTTCACACTGTGGTTTGTAATGTTGTTCCCTGTAGCTTTTCTAATTGTACTGTATCTTTTTAAGGGTTGCGGTGTCCCACATTCCACACACTTCAAGATAAGAGTTTCCCATAATTTTAGACTCTGTTGTATGTTTTCTGTTTTGCTCACTGTTTTGCTCCTGGTTTTAACTGGAACAGAGCTGATTTTCCCTTCGTAATATCCGGTGTTATGTTGTGTTTTGGTTTTAGTGGAAAAACAATGCTGATAACACAATGATATTTTAGTCGTTGCTGAGAACCTCTATACAGAGCCAGGGATGTTTCAGTTTCTCAGCTTCTTGTACTGCCCTGCCAGCCAGGGTACCAAGGGGCACAAGGAGCTGGGAGGGGGCAGAAGCAGGACAGCTGACCTGAACTGACCAAGGAGATATTCCGTACCATTTAGCATCATGTGGAAAAAACTTGAGAAATGGTGGGGAGTTGGCTAGGGGGCAGCTACTGCTCAGGGACTGGCTGGGCATTAGTCAGCATGTGGTGAGCAAATGCTTGTGCATCACTTCTTTTTTTGGGCATGTGTTTGTGTGTGTGTATATATATAATTACTATTATATGTATTCCTCTTTCTTTTATGTCTTAGCAAATTGTTTTTATCTCAATCCTTAAGTTCTACTTTGTTGGTTTTTGTGTTTGTGTTGTTTTTTTGTGTGTGCCTTTTTCTTTCAGTTCTTTCCCCCATCCCATTGGGGGTTGAAGGAGGTGAGTGAACAACCTTGTGGTGCTGAGCTGCCTGCTTGGTTAACCTAAAACACTCCTTCTCATAATAATTTTTAATACTGTAATCATTTCACCATCGTTTCACCAAGCGACCACTTTCAAGTATTGCCCATCTATTTATAGAAAGAGTTTGCACTGACACTGAGAATGCTATTCTGCATGATGGCTGTTCAGAACCCATTGTTTTATCTGTATATTACAGTCATTTTACTCTATAAGAATTACTTGATCTTACTGATATCCTTGGAAATCAGTTTTAGTTTTGATTATGATCAGTCATTTATTTCTCAGTTACTTTAACTCCATAATCACATCTTTTCCTACCAATTCTACCAGTTTAAATGTTGAACAGTGCAGATTCTTTTGGGATTGCATAGGCAATTACTTTTAAACAGGCTCTAATCCCTGACAGAACTTCCTCTTTTACATCACAGCCACCGAAAAGTAACAGTCTTTTGTGACACATTTTGTCAAAAGCCATTTGAAATTCCAAGTTGGATGCCAGATCAGATGTGTGTGAGTGTATCAAGATCCTTCAGAGGATTCTGGCAGACCCCTGATACTTACAGTTGCTGTTTTACAGAACATGTGTGTAGGAAGGGGCCTATGAATGTCTGATCCTACTACCTGCATAAACATCAGGGCGTTTTGTCAGTCTCCAAGGATGGAGATGCTACAGCCTCTCTGGGATAGTTGCAGGTGGTGATCAAGTCTTCCCTTGGCCTTCCTATCTCAAGGCTGGCCAGACCCAGTTCCCTCAGCTTCTTTTTATGTCCTGTACTGGAGGCCCACCAGCGTGGTGACTTTCCAGTAGCTGGATCTGCTTCAATATATATCCATCTCTCTTTTGCTGTGGTGATTTGAGAACTCACAACAGCCAAAAAGAGGGGGAGGGCTACGCCCATGCTAGTACAGCCCAGCATGCAGTTGTCCTTGTTGCAAGGGCATGCTGCTGAATAATGTGGACGCAATGAAAGTGTTTTCCATTTTCAGGGTCCTTGTTGGCTCTTGGTATGTATGCCTCTATTAATAGCTCAGCCCTTTTGCCAGTCTACAGAACTACTTACTGAAGAGTGTTATCACATTCGTCATGTTTTTGTTCTCTTGAGTTGAGAGAAGTTTAAGTAATTACTGAACACCAATACTGTACATGCTCAGCAGTTTCTGTCTGGATGAATCTCACCTGGTCCCAGAAACTTGTTTTTATTCATTAATTTGTTTTGAAATATTTCCTGTGGACACTTCTATGTGAAATAGTTCTCATGCTTTTCTCATAAAAGGGTTTTCTCTTAAGTTTCTCAGCAGTGAACACCGATACAAAGAATTAGTCTTTTTTTTCTGACAAGTCTTTAACTGTCTTGTACATTTGCACACACATGATCTTCTCATATTGCTGCAGGTACTGACGCACTTCTTGTTTTTGGTATGTCTGAAAAATGCACACAATCAGATACAATACTCCATTGTTAAGAATTATTTCACTGATCTTATTATGACTTCTGGTGTCTATGTGGATAGTCATGTTTGATGTTAGGTCTTTTTTGTTGTTGTTTTTCATGAGTAGTACATAAAGATCATGAACTTTATTGCCTTTATCATGGAAGTACCATACTGTAGGTTAAAGTCTGCCATTGTTAAACATGTTTCATTGACAGCAGTGCTTTGGAATAACCACCAGGCACCTTTGGGGAAAATGCTTTGCATCAAGTGTGGAAGTTGTGCTCTTTCTACAGTCTGTATTCTCAGTCAGCATATTAGCATCTCACTATGATTCAGTGTCTTTTTTTTCTTTCTTTCTTTTTTTTTTACAGTAAAAACATGTAGATGGAAAAACTTCTTGCAAATTTCTTTGTAGTCAATGCTTTACTATTCCCAAACTATAAAATATTCACTGCATAGGCTGTGCTTATTTTACTAAGAGAGTCAGTGGAGATGCTTCTTTCTACTGTCACTTAAAATAGTTCAAGTGTTATGGAATGTTAAAAATATTCCAGGCACTCGCTCCAGTGCATTTTCTTCACTGAGCACAGCATATGTTGTTACTTACATTAAGAAAAGATAACATTAAAACAAGCTGAGCATTGTCTGCTGGATTTAAAACACCTGTGAACAGACTCACATACTTATTTCAGTCATTGCTGTGGTTACATCACATTTTTTTTTCACAGATCCAGATAGAGTATATATAGATGGTAAATGTTATGTTTTTCCTCAAAGATGCATTGTTCTGTATAGCGTCTTACCCATTTCATGTAGGTGTAATCACTGTATGTAATATACTCATTCCCCTGTGCAGCTTTGAAACGCACAGAAGTATTTTAATAACATGAACTGTAGATGCAAAGTACAATTATAATTACTATAATCTATTTTTAATATCTAGTCCTTGTAAAGCTTGTTAGAAAATGCAGATTTGTGTGCACGTGATGCACATACAAAGAAACGTGTACGTGGGTGTGTATATGTGAGAAGAAATTCTATGTGAGACAATTCTAGATATACAGAATCAAAACGTGAATGTGATTTTGTATGATATCTGGGTCTTGGGAGTATTCTTTATGGGGATTATTTATATGAGCTTGTAAAACAGATGACCCATTCTTTCCAAGGAGTTTAAAAAGAAAGCTTATTGCAGTAATCTTGAAACTGCTTCATGAAACTTGGTGTCCTGTGGATTTTTGCCTTGGGTTGATAGATTCTAATCCCTAAGTCTGAACCTCTTCTTAGTAACACTTCTGTGTTTGGGGCACGTGGAAGGTCTATGTTTGGCTATTCTCAGCACCTTTAAAGGTGTGAGATTGTAGTCTTAGCATCAAATTTAGGTAGTTACTGAACTGCTTATTTTCATTTCATTTGCAAGAATTTATGGTCTTTGAGACCTTTGAGCTCTGGCATGCATACTTGGCTATGAGTTGGCCAGTTTGCTCAGATGTTATAGTAAAGGTTTTTTTCTGTTTGTGTTTTCTTTTTTATTTGTTTAAGATTCATCTTTCCATGATAGTCACAGTGGGATTATCTGAATCACCATAACATGGGAGTAAGATGTGACAGAATTCAGACTTCAGAATTATAGGCCTTGAAGTTCTGTATTACCCCAATTAGAGCCTTAGGAGATTGTGGAAAAATAATGAAGTGAAAAAGTCATTGTAAATTCTTGCTAATAGCCAGAGCTGTCTTTATTTTAGCATTTTCTTCATTTGTGTTTCATTTGCCTAGCTGACTGTACCCAAAATGACTTTGTAGACAAAATGGAATTTCTGTTAGATCTTGGACTAAATTTCCAAATAATTTAAAAGTCATTTACATGAGCGAAGACATAACCTACCTTTTAAATATCTATCATTGTTAACACTGATGGGGGGGGAAAAAAAAGTCAAATGGCATTTTTGGTAAAGGTCTAAGTCAGAAACTGGCTGGTGTGTCCTAATTATATTTGTAATGGTGAAATATTTAAACTGAGTTTTATTCTTTAAAATTCTCAGATGCAGATCGGCATTATGAAATTGCTGGAAATCCTCTGAAGATCAAAAGCACCAGAAAACCACTGTCATGTATCATTGGGTATTTAGGTGGGTATCTTCCTCCAGTGTAAAATAAATGAAATGACTATTTGGTATTTACTGATACTTAGGAATTCTGTATGCGTAAAATGAGAGATTTTTGTTTTTAGTAACAGGAAAACTATGATGTGAATAAATTAATAAATATTCTGGTCTGCTACTGTATTCAGCTGGAAAATTGTGTGATTGATCATGGAAAATGTAGGCAGAAGGCCTTCTGATACTGGTTTAAAATGGCAGAGTGAAACCTGATGCAATTTACAATGGGAAAAACAGGCTGGTAGTTTGAAAACATTAGCACTTTCCCATTCGCTGATGGAGCAGACTTCAGCAAACCTAAAACATTGATCTTCTCTTAATTTGATGACGTAAACTGTATTGAGATTATAGCCAAGAGGATGAGATGCTGACATAAGATCGTGAGGAGAAGAGGAATTCCAGTCATTGTAATTTGTTATTTAAAAAAAAAAAAAACTTCATTTTAAGGAACTGACAGTTAAATATTTACGTTATCATCTAAAATACCAGAGAGGCTTTTAATTTATCCTGAAATAAATACAGAAATCAATCCATTGATCAGAAGCAGGGAATAATTTGCAGAGTATTATCACTGTTCTACACAAGTAGAACTCATTTTAGATGTTTCTGCTCAATATTTAAACCAACAAGAGGCTGCTTGTACAACAAAGTAAATAATAATGGTCTTGTGACTTATTGGAACAGAAATCAGATATAAATGTGGTTATGACTGTTCTTCCAGAACACCAAGTTTAACAAAATCCAAGCTTCAAAAAACAGGATAGTGAAGAATTAATATCCACTGTCACAGAATTTTGATTCTTCCTCCTCTGGAGTTTAAGGAAAAAGACCGTGCTAACTTCCAGCATGCATCCCAGCCATGCATTATATGTTACTTATGTACAGAAGGAAGCAGAGAAGGGATGCTTCCACTTACTGCGAGGAGCTGTGGTTGAGGGAGGGGATGGCTCATCTGGCTGATCCTATTTGTGCAACCAGAAGAAAGGGCAGCATGAGTATTTTAGGAAATGCTGTATGTTTTTAATGTCTCTTTGTCTAGCCTGAAAGGGATCATGTTAGTACCTCTGGAAGCACAGGTCTATATATTTAATGGGAGTAAATAGATGGATGATGCTAGATAGCATTATGTGCACTTAAGTGAGGGTTATGTGAAGACAATTAGCAATGCTAAAATACACAAGGTATCTGTGAAGTCCACTTAGCTTCTGAATGTATGAGCAGTGAAATATCTCAATACCACAGAAGGCAAATAATGCCTATGGTAGGGATATGAAGTATACCCAACATAGTTCTGGGCATATATCTAAGCTAGCTGTGTAAGGATGGCTTGAAAATAGCATTTTTTGGATGAAGAGAGAAGGCTGGGAAGTAATAGCATGTTCCAGTGAATAAGTAGTGCTTTCATTATTTATTTTTAAATTTAGTGTTAAATGTAATGTGATAACTTACACAAGAGGTAGTTGTTTTCCTTTTAAAACCCCTTCCAGGCCATACTCATAAGCATTTATTGAAGTGTTGTTAACTGTGTCTCACAGACTCAACTCTTTAGAGCCCTATTGGTGAGGCAGAAAGGCTATCACTGCTCTGCACATTCTAGGTCATTGTCTTCTTTTGTATCTTCTGCTCCAGGGCCACCAGTTCCCCAGGTGGGATAGGTTAAGTATTGAAAGTAAGCCCTGTCCTCTAAAGAGCTGGGGTTAATCCCTTGTAATCTCTTCAGTCTCCACTGTACTTACGAAACAAAACCTCCTAAGGTGAGTCCCTGGATAATTAAATGCCCTATATTTCCTCTTAGTTATGAGGAAACAAGTCTAGAGTTTCCAGCAGAGATGTGTGCTTAGAAGAGATGAGAGAGATCCAACTGCTTAAGCACCTATGGAATTCAGGCTGCTTAGTTAGTTAAGTGACTCAGCAGGAGACTTCAGATTTTCTTAGCTTGCTTTGTACATGTATATAGTACCTCAGTGACTTTAGTGAATATGGGAGTTTTTAAAGGTTTTTTTTGCTATTACTTGAGGCTGCAAGCGAGTCTCGTAACAAAGGTTCCTAATATGTAACTGAAGTATTGTTTCTTTTCTCATTTCACTTTTATTTTAATTTCAGAAGTGATCATAGAATCTGAATCTGGCCAGTTGGTTATTTGTTCCATAGCTATTGGGATGATTTGGATTATTTGCGTGTTATATTTAGTTCTCAAAGTTAACAGAAGCTGCAAGTGGATAGGAGATTTTCAGTGAAGAAAAGTACTAGGCAGTAGAATAAGGGTAATAGCAGTGGGAATAAAAAGATCCCTAAAAGTGCAAATATTTGAAGCAAGTCTATAGGTAGAGCATCAGAGTAGATGGTGTAAGGACTCAAGCTGTTAAGAAATGGTTCTGCCTGGTTAATAAAGTTTCTTTGTAAAACTTGGTCCTGCTACTTTACTCATCTGCAGAAAGAGAAAAGACAGTCTTAGTGGGAAACTGATGATTAATAACCTCCAAACTGGAGATACGTCAAAGGAAGGAAATGCATCCTTTCTCAGCTGTTAGCACTTCCTGGAAATGAAGAGTTATATCTCCTTTATACTGTAGACAGAAGGAGTTTGAGTTCTAGTCTGTTGATTCAGCTCTGGGAATTATTTTGTTTGCTGCTGGAGCTCTTTTGCAAATAGATAATATTTTAGTGGTATTAGCCCTGAATGTTAATCATTTCCTTCTGAAAATTGGAAGAGATTGCCAAATGAGCATTTTAGAATCAAAGCTCTTCAGTAAACAGTGAAAACATCAGAGATATCAAACTAGCCTTTACATGTGCAGCCTTACAGGACTGTCTTGCCGTTACCAGCACCCTGGTTTTAATGTCATGCTAGCAAATAAAAATGTGTTATTGTGCTCCACTCTTATTAATCTGAATCTCTTGAAGCATCTTGGATAAGAGTGTTCATACTTTTAAGAGTAAGATTACATGCTGTGACCAAATCATTGATTGAACAGTTAACCGGAGACTTCCAATGCAAAGTTTGTTAGTGCTTTCCTTTCTGACTCTGAAGCCTGGCTGACTCCCTCTGGCCGTCATACTCCTTTCTATAGATAAAACTGTTTGGCTCTCCCGCCTCCCTTTTTCTGCCTGTTAAAGGTTATTGTGGCTGCCTCAGACCTTTTGTTGAGCTCCCCGACTACTGGTGCGGGTAGGTATGAAGGCTTGCAGTGAGAATGGGCATGTGATGCACTCTGATATTGGGCTATAGTACTTGTGGAAGAGAAAAAATGCACTATCGGTGTGGACTTTGACTCCTGCACCCTGGTTTCTCCTGCATAATTACTATGAGTAGCAGAGGCTGGGGGCCCTCCTCCTTGGACATCACGCCTCCTTTTAGATGTTGCATATTCTCAGCTCATGTGCTTTATTTTATAAACAAACAAACAAAACAAAACAAAAGCAAAAAGGAGCACTCTTCAGGTGCAAACCTCGGTTACAGAAGTACTTCATTTTTATTATTTCCTTCTTTTCTCCTCTCTGCAGATAGCTGCCTCCTGATCTGCTGGCCTGACTCCCCTGCCCATAGGGTCTTGCTCAGAGGGCATCTCTGAGTGGCGGGGGACTCGGGTGACAGGCCTCAGCTGGGCCACAGGCCTCAGACAGCCCGTGTGGCACTGGTTGCTGCTGCCCAGCGCTTTTGCCAGCTTCTTCTGACAGGTTACTGTGAGATTTACATACAACTGCACCAGCTTTTTGGCAAACATAGCAGCTACCTACTCTGAATCCCACTGGGTAGATGAGTTTCACTGTCTTTTATGTACTTTTCTTCTTCCATTTCTGAAATAATCCTCCTGCATCAATTCTTTCAGATGCTCTCGAATATTTGAATCCATAATAATGGTTCTGTATTGAAGTCTGGCAGTGCCTAGGTAATGATGTTGCAGTTTTGGGGTAGTGCTGTAGCTCTCTCCCTGATCCTTGCATCTAGCAACGTGTATTTCGGATGATCCCTTAAAGCTTGCTCTTTTGACAGAAAATTTTGGTTAAGTTAAGACACTGATGGGGCTTCACTGTTGTAAAATGTTTTTGTTTCCTTGACTAACAATTTGTAGGTGTGTAGCTTCAATAGAAAACCCAAAAGAGGATGAAAGTGAAAACATGGAACTGTTTCAGTTTGATCTCTATTATCTCTCCACCTGTGAATACCTTACATCACTGCAGTATGCTCAGGCAATCTAAAATTAAATTGATTCTCCCTTATCTGAAGGTATGAAGGTGTGTTCAAATTGTTATTCAAGGTCCTATAAGCACATTCATGCTGAAGAAACCCACTACTGTTTTACTAGAAATTAAAGTGTAGATTTAGTAAACCCAGTAGTCTAAAAGCTTTTTAAATAAAGTCTGATTCTCTCTCTCTCTCTCCATTTTGTCTTAAACAGAGATTCACCCTGCAGTGAAACCCAATGTAATCAGAACAACACCAAGCCTTCAAAGTCCAAGTACGAAACGACTGCTTGCGCCCTCCAATCATTCTTCACTTAGTATTTTGGGAAAAAGGAACTACAGCCATCATAATGGTCTTGATGGTAAGTGAAGGAATATAAAAGATACATTCTATTAAATTTCTGAATTGCACAAATTTCTGTGGATGTGAAACAGCAAAATTTTATGACTTTTCTGTAGGGTGTATGTTTTTAAAAAATTACGTTAAATAAGAAGGCACAGTCATAGAAATGTAAGGTGTAGACAGCATATTTTCTGCACCGACGCTTAATGCAATTAGTGCTGATGGATATTCACCGAACATGAGTATTCATTAGTACCATTAACGCCGTGTCTTAGAAAACCTATTTGTACCATTTTTCTTACTAACCTTTCTCCTCTACATAAAAGCACAAGAAAGGAATAAACCAACTTTAGTGAAAGGAGAAAGATGCTGTAAATGCTTTGCCTTATTGTGTTTTTATTTGAAGAAATATTTTGCAGAGATATGCATTGCATTTCTTGAATTCTTCTTGTGAGATGTAACTTCTGTAAGCAATTAGATTATTTGCTGTGTGGTGTTGCAAGTAGAAAATCTGTTCGAAGTTAGGCTCTGAAATAGGCTGTTGAGACATGATTAGCACAAAAGAGGTGACTTTCTGTTTTCATGTTTCACAGGTCAAGGTAGAAGTGAGAAAGATTGAAAGATTCTTTTTAGACAAGATAATAGAAATGCTATTGCAAATACAGGAGGAAAAGCTCAATCCATTATTTTACCAGAACAATCATGCTTTTCTGTCATTGTCAATGTCATTTGTATCTTGCAGTGAAAATACCTACTGTACATTTAGCAATACCTAGAAATCACTACATTTTTTAACAAAAACTGGTTATTTACTACATATGTATGACAGGATCACTTGGACTTTTTCTCACTGTGCAAACAACCATCACATGGTAGGCAAATAACATGCATGGTAACACAAGCTATTCAGATGACAACTGTGTGATTAAAACAATGATACAGTTAATAGGCATAGCTATAAATGCAGTACATTTCACAGCAGAATTTTCACTGTGGACGTTCATTGTGAAGTACTGTAGTGCTGATCTGGTAGATTCTGCATGTGATTATGAACAAAAGCTGCTTTTTCTCCTCTCTAATGCTGGCCATTAGACTGGACTGTCTTTATAATCTTTGAGTGAAGAGTGAATTTCACCTGGGAATAAAGATGTTGCTACATTTCCACAGCAAAGAAAGCTATAGCAATAAGTTCAAGGTAAACATTATGATGATATCCCTTTAAAGAAATGAGCTTCATAACATTTTTCTATCTATTTTGAATGTTCTCTTCAACGTAAAGTATTTATCAAACTTATTATTTGCCACATTGATTAGTTTTTGATTAAACAAGTGGAGAATCCGAAGTCTTTCCTGCTCAAAATTTTCTTGAAACAAACAAAAAAAAAATTAAACGTGTTTCCTTGAAATTTAT
>PPHD01006190.1:951-24992 GCA_002909625.1 Bambusicola thoracicus
AGGTCAATTTCTCAAAAACAAGTTACACACACGAAGCCAATTAATTTACTTTCATTCCCTCTTCAGGGAACAAGATGTCACAAACCCTGCCAAAGACAAAATACATGACAGGATTGCACTTGGTGTTCTTGTAAGCAGTACAGAAGGGATGTTTTAGAGGAACTTAAGCACAAAGGTGATGCATAATTGCTTTGATTTTCTACGCCAGTATGAGTTTTCATAATTACCTGCTAAAGAGAAAGAACACATCAAGCAGTGCAAGGGAGCGGAGCTTTCTGTACGGTTTGTAGAGGACAGAAGGCTGGGAAAGGTTTCAAGCATCTGGCTTTGTGGAGATTTTAGCGAATGCTGTTGTAGCTCTTCACAGTTCTTATTTACACAGGATTTTAAGATCACGGNAGAGCTTTCTGTACGGTTTGTAGAGGACAGAAGGCTGGGAAAGGTTTCAAGCATCTGGCTTTGTGGAGATTTTAGCGAATGCTGTTGTAGCCCTTCACAGTTCTTATTTACACAGGATTTTAAGATCACGGTGTCCTGTGGGGGAAAAAAAAGGGGGGGGGTTGGGTAGGGGGGGCGAAATGAGTATCATAAAACAGTTGGGTTGGAAGGGACCTCTAAGATCACCTAGTTCCAACCCTCTGCTATAGGCAGGGATACCTCCTTCTAGACCAGGTTGCTCAGAGCCCCATCCAGCCTGACCTTGAATGCCTCCACGGAGGGGAGAAGAGTATAGGAACAGTTTCCTGCTCAATAAACAGCAGAGGAATGGGATAATCTGTGCACGATGAGCAAAACCAAACCATGGCAAAAACGGACATGTTTCAGAGATTAAACTACAAAGGCACAGATGATCCAATTGCACGTAGACTTGTAGGCTTATAGGCACCATGAATGTTGTTTGCGGAAGGAGGGAACAGGGAAGAAATGCTTATTGGTTTGTTGGACAGGGTTTGCGTTTTATGTATGATCTCAGGCTTCATCTAGGCATGCTGCAGTGTTGTATGTGAGGTCAAACATTGCTTTCACTTGTGCTCTGGGCCAGCCCAGTATGACCCTCTGCAAGCCCCTGTGCCTGTGCAGGCAGCCCCATACTGATGGATCCTGTGTTCTCCTTTCTGGATGGGTGCTGCAAGGCATCTTAGTTACCTTCTAAACTGCAACTTCAGCCAGCTTTACTGGCTGCTAAGTAGCTTTTGAAAATTGGTATTTCTGGTATTTCTGAAATTGTACTCAAGATGGCAGAAGGATTAGGTAATACCACCCAGCTCTTCTCCAAGAGAATTGCTCAGCATTCAGTTTTGGCTGTTGTCTGCCCTTTGTGATGAGTCTTGTGGCCCCACACAGAAGCGGCACAGTTAATGGTGCTCTACCTCTCATCCCTCAGGACATGGAGACAAATGGATCCATTTGGCTTTGCTTCCTGGTTTTCTCACTGCAGAGATAAATGAGGTGGCCTGTAATAATACACTTTGTATATACATTAAAATAAATACTTTTTTGCACCTCTGTGCTGTTTTCCAGAGTGCTGGCATTAGTTTGTGGAAGAAGAGTGTCTTTCAAGTCTGGTGCTATGAAATAATTATGATCCTGAAATGATGATTACCTAAGATTTATCTGTCCGCATTGTCAGTGTCCTTAATGCTGTGTAACCATACCCTTGGCATAAGGAGCCCGTTGTGCTAGGCTGTGCACAGAAGTAGTACAGATAGATTGGGAGGATCATTCACAAACATTTGGAGAGGATTTTTGCAGAAAAGTATGGTGGTGTGCAGAGCCACAAAAACAGAGGTTACAGGGCAGCACTGTGTGATAGCTGTGGATGAACACTGTCTTTGGCCTTAAGAAAAAATGTGAAGTTAAGAACAGCCTCTGCTGTCCACATAATCAAAATAAAATATTGTGTTTGGAGTGGAAATGGTACTTTTTTTCCCCTTCTCACTTCTTCACTCTTCCTTTTACACTGCTCTTCTTTTTCCTTTAAGATTTTGTCATGAGCAAAGCTGGCTTTCTGTTTTTAACCTGTTCCATGCTGTTACCTTTATAAATCTTCTGAAACAGCTGCTTGAATCTTCCTCTTGCACTTGAGCATGCCACTGCTTTGGGAAGTAGGTGATGTGCTATCTAAAAATTCATGAATCTATGGTATTTCTGGCATGAAAAATCAGCATCTCATTTTATTTTAAGAAGGAAACTATTACAGAGTTTATAACCCTTTTCAGTAGTTTGTGCATCATTTCCAATAGACTAGTTGTGGTTCCCGTGGGATAAAAGCACACTCCACTCTGGGTGATTTAAGAACATATTGATTCTCTGAATTTATGTAGGCCCCAAATTTAATTTGTACTTCTGTAGTTTTTTCTTAGAAGCGAAGTAGGAATTCTGAATAGAAAATACATAATTTTCTTTGGCTTCTGCCTATTGTGTCACTCTTTAATGCCTTTTTTCTAGTGAAGCTTGCGTGGTCAGTCTTGTCTCCATTAATGCATGGAACCCTGAAAACAATGTAGTTTATTGCCACATGCGAACAATTTATTGGTCTGGGATTGGCCTTCAATTGGAGAATGACATCTGGAGAGCTAGGAATTGAGGATTATCATCCCTGTCTGTTGGAGTGCCTTGAGAAGGCGTTGTTTTGTCTGTTTTCAAACTTGGGAGAAATGACCCAGAGCATGCATATACATACCTACATAATGCATTAGAAAAAAATGGTAAACGTGCCTTTTTAGGAGCCTTCACACCCTTGGACAAAGCAGGCAAGACCATCATGGAGATGTCATGCTGGGGAGGAGTTTGTAATGGGAAGGACTTGAGCTTCCATTGCAGCTGAGAGAGAATGTCGTAGCCTAGATAAAGCAGTCCAAGAGTAAAACTGCCAAAATGATGTAGGGAAACAGAAGATTACATATTCTATGCCATTCTCTGTCTTATGCCTTTTGTTGCATTCATTGCATAAATTTCAGCCGATAATAAGTAAGTTGGAATTTGCCTTTCTTACTCTAGCTTTGAGCATCAGTCTCTTCTTGGAATGGGTCTGCTGGTTTCAGGGGTGAACAGTGCAGATTGAATCATGCTATGTATCAGAATAGAAGATGCTCTTTAAATTGAACTAATTATACTGTCTCTTCTTTGCTACAGGTGGTGGATGTGGACTTTAAAACAGTCTCAACATTTCATCCTCAACTGTCTCTTTTTAATCTGATTGCACTACAAAAGAAAAGCTGCTAATGGGATAAATGTTGAGACATTACAAGAACTGACTTGAAGTACCAAAAGCCATTATTATTAATCAAGAAGAGCTTGAAGCTAAGTCTGTATCTGAACAGTCAGTATCACTTTTAGCTAACAGGCATGGCAAGTAAACGAAAATCAACAACACCGTGCATGGTCTTAGCCAACGAGCAAGATCCGGATCTAGAGATGGTATCAGACTTGGAGGAAGGACCACCTGTAATCACGCCAGCAGATAATAATCCTGCAGCAGAGAGCGTAGCAAGTGAAGAGGATGTCCACGAGAATGTGGATTCAGACAATCAGAAAAATACAAATAAAGTAGAAGGTGGTTATGAGTGTAAATACTGTACTTTTCAGACTCCAGATCTCAATATGTTTACTTTCCATGTGGATTCAGAACATCCCAATGTAGTATTAAATTCATCCTATGTTTGTGTAGAATGCAATTTTCTTACCAAAAGATACGATGCTCTCTCAGAACATAATTTGAAGTACCACCCTGGAGAGGAGAATTTTAAGTTGACCATGGTGAAACGTAATAATCAGACAATCTTTGAACAAACAGTAAATGATCTCACTTTTGATGGGAGTTTTGTTAGAGAAGAAAATGCTGAACAGGCTGACCTTTCTGAGGCCCCCTCCGCGGGGATCTCCATTAGCAAAACTCCTATTATGAAAATGATGAAAAACAAAACAGAGACTAAACGCATTGCTGTTTTCCACAATGTAGTCGATGGCATTCCTGGTGAAGAGAAGGGAAAGGAAAACGAGCCAAGCTCTGAAGAAGTAGTAGAAAACCCACCACCGGCAGTTTCTGAGTCCAAAGCGAGCCATTCGGTTGTTTGCAGTGCAGCCGATGTAGGTAGTACGGTTGTGACCCCAGTGATTCAGCCTGGGGTGGCACAGGTTATAACAGCTGTTACAGCTCCACAGAACTCAAACCTGATCCCCAAAGTCCTGATACCTGTAAACAGCATTCCAACCTATAATACTGCTTTGGACAACAATCCTCTTTTGCTCAACACCTATAACAAATTCCCGTATCCAACCATGTCGGAGATCACTGTCCTTTCCACTCAAGCTAAGTACACAGAGGAACAGATTAAAATCTGGTTTTCTGCCCAACGTCTGAAACATGGTGTGAGCTGGACACCAGAGGAAGTGGAGGAAGCAAGGAGGAAACAATTTAACGGCACAGTGCATACTGTGCCGCAGACAATTACCGTTATTCCAGCGCACATTTCCGCTGCCAGCAGTGGTTTACCTTCAATTTTACAGACATGCCAAATAGTTGGTCAGCCAGGACTTGTTCTCACTCAAGTCGCAGGTACAAATACGTTACCAGTAACAGCCCCAATAGCTTTGACTGTAGCAGGAGTCCCAAACCAAACCCAGTTACAGAAGAGTCAGATTCACACTGCTCAGCCTATTGCAGAAACCAAACAAGTCGCTGCCGTTCCAGCCCCTCAGCCTATCAAAAATGAAACTGCACTAATGAATCCTGATACCTTTGGCATGCGAGCGAAAAAAACAAAGGAGCAACTGGCAGAATTAAAGGTCAGCTACCTTAAAAATCAGTTTCCTCAGGATTCCGAAATTAGTAGACTTATGAAAATAACAGGCCTGACAAAGGGAGAGATCAAAAAGTGGTTCAGCGATACACGCTACAATCAGAGAAACTCAAAGAATAACCATGGGATTCATCTCAACAGTGACTCATGTGCCACCATCATTATTGATTCAAGTGACGAAATGAATGAGTCCCCAACAGGAGTTGTTCCACAGAACAAGTCGTCCTGGAGTTCATTTCCTGACTTCACCCCACAAAAGTTCAAAGAGAAGACTCCTGAGCAGTTGCAAGTCCTCCAAGCAAGCTTTCTTAATAATCCTGTCCTTACTGATGAAGAGATGAACAGGTTAAGAGCCCAAACCAAACTTACCAGAAGAGAGATTGATGCCTGGTTTACAGAAAGAAGGAAATCTAATGTCTTAAAGGAGGAGAGGACTGAGACGAATGAGAGCAATGCCAGCAGCTCAAAAGAAGAAACTGGAGAAACATCTGCGGGAGATGGAGCAGCAGGGTCAAAATCAGGGGGCTCTGGTTCAAGCAAAATAGGCAAGAAGTCGCCAGAGCAGTTGCACATGCTTAAAAGTTCCTTTGTCCGCACTCAGTGGCCATCTCCGCAAGAATACAACAAGCTGGCAGAAGAAACGGGGCTCCCAAGATCAGAAATTGTGAGTTGGTTTGGAGATACTCGCTATGCCTGGAAAAATGGGGGATTGAAGTGGTATTATTATTACCAGAGTGCCAATGCAAACAGTCTGAATGGCCAAGGCTTTTCAAGGAGGAGAGGGAGAGGAAGACCAAAGGGGCGGGGAAGAGGGAGGCCTCGAGGGAGGCCTCGGGGAAGCAAGAGGTTAAATTGCTGGGACCGAGGTGTGTCTGTCATAAAATTCAAAACTGGAACAGCAATCCTGAAGGACTACTATATGAAGCACAAATTCCTTAATGAGCAAGACCTTGATGAACTTGTAGCTAAATCTCACATGGGGTATGAGCAGGTCAGAGAGTGGTTTGCAGAAAGGCAAAGAAGATTAGAACTCGGAATAGAGCTGTTTGAGGAGAATGAGGAGGAAGATGAAATGCTGGAAGATCAGGAAGATGAAGAGGAAACGGATGATAGTGATACTTGGGAACCCCCACGACATGTTAAGCGTAAACTTTCAAAATCAGATTGATGTGCAGTTTGGAATCTGGGAGCCAAAAACCCGTGAATTAGGTTTGATGTTATGGTGAAGAGCCAAACAATTTTTCACGGCCTTCAGCTTCAGCAAGCACCTGCTTAGCATCTTCGCTGCATCTGAGGGAACGTGGGCAAGATGCTGTCTGTGCAGGCAACAGATACTTGCTTCCTTGCTATCAGAGATGGACGTCCTCGGGCCTAGCTGAGCATGTGGGGTTATAAATCAGCGCCAGTTCAGCTCCTTCTCTTCCACATGACCAGTGGGAAGGTTCATCATTCACGTGACTGCTTCTCAATATTTAATTGCCTTATGTTGTTTAATTCCAAAAATACAAACAAACCACAGACACATTTTTTTGTTGTTGTAGGAGAACATTACCTGCTCGCAAAGGAGGAAAATGCAAAAACCTAAGATGTCTTTTTGCAAACATCACTTCACCTGAAAGGTTTCAAGGCCTGGGTTTATTTCTTAAGGAAAGAATTCAAAAGAGAAGGGGAAAAGTGTGACAAAGGAATCAATGAACATAGGGGTGAGGATTGCTTGGTTTAAGAAAATGAGGTGACATTGGCACCTTTTGCGTATCTTCAGAGTGTTTTGGGTTTACAGAACTTGTGTTGAAATGTTTCTTGCTGATAATTACGAGCTAACTGAATGAGTTTACTGCTAGAAAATGCTTTTTGTTCAATTTAATCAGTGTATCTTACATCAATTTAATTTAAATGCCTGGCAGACTTGATGCAGTTGATAGTAACATTCATTTTTAGCTTGTGCATTCTTTACTTTTTTGGAAAATGGTTAGAAACTATGTGTATTTCTAACAAACATGAATCATTTCTTGAAATCTTACACTGTATTTTAAGGTAAACATGAGGTGGAAACTGCCTAAAAGTCGTTCAGCATTGCTTAGGGTTTTGTATGAATACACAGATACAGAGATGAAAAGTGTCTTCAGGTGCTAGCAAGAAAGGTTTTCAAGTATGCGGTGGCAGTGACCTGCTTTTTAATTTTCAAGCAAAATGAAGTTATATGCCTTTTAGGTGCTTAAAAATGATAAACAAACCAGTGTTTAACTGTTTGTTAGCGATAGCCCAATTGAATGTTTTGCGTGCAAGTTTAACCTAAAATTCATCCTACTGAATTGAGCCCACTGATACGCTGACTGTTCTTAGGGCTGCTGGGTGAACACTTATTTGTAGAGATGGTTTCATCTACCTGAACTGAACTCCAGAAGTAGTCTAATCTGATAGGGAACATCTGCATCTTGAGTAAGTGATTATATGTATATATAAAATGGCTTTTTATACGTATATAAAAAGCCATTCAATCTCAAGGTAATGAAATAGTAGCATAACCAACTAAAAAATATTGGGCCAAATTAATGAAAGCTAGGTTATGCAGATATCTGACATAGAAAACTGGTACTCCAAGAAGAGTTGTTTGTGTTCTGGCTACTATCAGTCTGTATTTTTTAGGGGTGAGTTATATTTAGACGTCAAAAATGGATGATGAGTTGGTGCTGCTGTCACCAGCATTGTCTGCTTTACATGGGCACTAACAGGAACTATCTTAGCAATCTCCCTTTATACCTCTGCCAACATCTTCTCTGAGGCATTTGCATCTGTTGACCTACAAGAGAGATTATCGTGGAGAAAATGTGTCCTAATACTTCCACATCTCCAAGAATTACTCTTTCTTCCTTACTGTGATAACTGACTGTCCAGAGACCAAGGAAATGCTTTCCGTGATGATTTTCCAGCAGAGGAGTTCATGTTAGATCTGTTTTTCATGTCAGATTGTGAGTGAAACCTGGGTGAAAAAAAGAAAAGGAATAATGTCTGACAAAAAAGAAAAAAAAAAAGTGTTGTTAACCTACCTGACTCACCTTCCCCCCTGGACACGTGTAGCTGCCTTTCTGCTCTCTGACTGAATGGGCTGCCTGAATTGCAAGATGATGTTCTGCTTGAAAGCCTTTTTCTGATCTTCTGATGTATGTGACACAGTTTTGGTTATCAAACTGTTTCCTGGCATCCAAGACTCAGGTCAGTGAAACCAAGGCACAAAGCAGCCAGCAGTGTGATGCCTTTATCTCTTGATGCTTGTCACTGTGAGGACAAGCCTAGAATCCCTCAGCTTGACTTTAGGGTGGGAGAGAAGCAGAACTCTGTTGGCAGTGTTTCTCTGAAGTGCTGTGACTCTGAGTGCAAGATGGTGTAAGAGAGATCAGGATCTGGGCTTTCCAGTATGAACTGCTTGCTACAGGTGGTTGGGAAGTAGGGAAAGAGATGCTGTTTGTAAATTTATGAAAAAATTAAGGCAAATCCTTAAACTGCTTGGGAATATGCCTTTAGCAGGCAAAATCTGGAGTTGCCTTAAATCTTAAGGAGAAGCCAGAATTAATTTTCTTTCCCCCCAGAAAGACCCAGGAAACCTGTCTAAACATCTCCATTTCTGTTAGCAGAGACTTAACGTAGGTTATTGCTACACTGAACCTTCTTTAGAAGATGGGAAAAATAAGGATCCAAGTTAATTATATGATTAAACTGGGAAATTTTCCATTTTGGCAGTGTTCTGTTCAATAACACTCAACTATAATGGTAGGCCTTAGCACGTCTGATCTGAAAAACACAGGAAGAGGAAATGCATTGTGTATCTGACTAAATGTAGTTGGACTGGATGTCTTCTTTCCATAAAATGGTCAGAGAGGATGGCTGATGTATATTGGTGTGGATTTTCAAGTGCTGTTAACAGTATAGTTCCTTGTATTCCAGTGGTTTTAACAGTATTTGCAGCCCATTGAGACCCCATTGCGGAATACAAATCTGAATTAAACGAGCTTTGGGAGGGATAGTGAGAGATGCAGGGTACTCATGTTTCCTCTAGGCTAGATGTACATTGTAAGCCTTTCGGTTGTGCCAAGGGTGAGAAGAATCTGGGTGAGTTCAGACCTGAAAACATCAGTTGTATGCACTTATTATTACTTATAATCTGTTTTGTTTTAAAAGAAGAATCCATTAATTACCAGTTTATTTCATGTTTACAGCATGTATGTATTTGCACTGTGTACTGTGGGAGAGAGGGAAACACCTTCCAGAGGCCTCCTGCATCAGAAATGACAAGAAAAGCACTGGAAAGAGCTGTCAGCGTGCTGGTGGCTGACAGGACGAACTGCTTTGTCTGTAACTTGTGGTCGTGGCTGGTTGGAGCTCAAAACTGCTGGTAACTGTGGTTAGTCCAGATTCATCTCACATTAGGCTGCTGTGCTCCTTACCATGGTGCCCAAGGCACACTGCATTGTCTGAGAGAAATAGAAATTGTCAAGGGGATACAGCACATCCTCATTCTCTCCCTGGATTGACATGAACATCAGTTCCTCTGGAGCTAAAGTTGAGCTTTCTGTTTCATCTGCTGTCTCTGCCAAGAGTACCTGATGTTATGAAGCTAGTTAATGCTGTCTCTGGAATACAGTTAACTGAGGGTGAAGATAATCCTTTGCTAGAATTGAGAGGGAGAAGGGCTAAAAGCAAGCAAGCAGCGTCACAACTGGTGAGCCATCCACTGTCCCTCACCACAGTGCTTCATAGCATGTTCTCTTGCTTCTGAGTACACTGGAAAGCACGGTTCTAAGTAGTGCTGGCTTCCCAGTGTCACCCTCTTAATAACCCCAAGATCGGTGTGAGTTATAAAAAGAGAGTGAGTTACTCCCCCTTGCTTTGAATGAACTAGGGGAGTGCTTGTGTGGTGTGCAAAGAAGGGAAAATGCAGAATCTTGAAGAGACTGCCTGCTGCTTGCCCTGCAGAATTCGCTTATCTAGAACCTGATGAGCAAAAGAAATGTTACTCTTGCTGTTCTGACAGAACAAGTGTTGCAGCCTCTCGTGTTTAGCATGTAGAAATCTCTGCTTTGATTGGAAAGCAAAAGAAAGATATCTAGCGCCTCGTGATTAGAATGTACCAGATTATCTCTAATACACCTCAGTAAATTAGGCCATTCCATTTTTCAGCTTTGTCCAATAATGATTTTAAAACATTTCTTTTTTCCCCACAGCATTACATGCAGTATTGTTTCTGCCTGTAACTGTGAAGGAAACTTGTGCAGAATCCACACGTGGCATGAAATAATTTTTCTAATGCACGACTTGCTGACTTTGGGCAAAAGCCTATTTTCTCCCTGCTCACTGAGGAACTGAGGCAGGCAAATACACTCCCTTCTCCTCTGCAGAGCAGAGAAAGGATTTCTGAAGCCCATGCAAAGTGATTCACAGCGCGATGCAGTCCCAAAGGCCAGAAAGCCCCAGCATGCAGACATTCTCCTCCTCCTCCTCTATTTTCCTCTGAAATGAGAGCACAGCAGTAACTCTGACAACTGGTCTCTGGCTGCTGAGTAATAAGCTGTAGTTTAAGGTCAGGAGTATTTTCCCTTTTGCACTTAATGGAGTACTGTGTATTCGAATTGGATCTCAGTGTTTGCTTTTGTAGATACGATGGTCCCGATTTGCATCCTCCACCACTTCCTCCTCTCTGTCTATATTCATATCTCCCAAGGAGAGAAGATAATTGTTAAGATTCTGTAATGTTAAATATCTCTGCCCTTACCTAAATACACACAAATGTAGAGCGCAATGAAATATAGTTACTTTCTTTAATTTATTATTTATTGGAAGATAATTTTGCCTGCATTTCGTAGTAATGAAAATATAGTGTTGATGAGAGAACAGTAAAACTGTTGAGAGGTATTCACAGTGCCTGGGATGATCGTATAAATTATAGATGGGAAGAGCAAGTGCAGGGCTCAGTTCCGTGCCCTGAGCAGTGCTGCGTTATGCTTGCGTTCTCCATCAGGCTTTTGATATCCTAGGGCTGAGTACGTGTGGTATGTGGCACGACACAAACTTGTTGGGTCAAGTAACTTAAGGTTTGTGATGTATTGAAATTAGGTAGGAAATGAAAGCTGTAGCAGAAGGTGAACATTTCAATAACTGTACATGCTCAGTAGCTTGAATTTCTGTATTGTTATTTCACTGTTGAAAAGGGAGGTTTTGAAGCACAGGCAGGTTGGAGACGGTATTTTCAAGTTTAGCAGTCTGAGCTTTTGGTCTTTTTTCCTTCTGCAGTGAAGAGCATCTGCATTTTTTCAGTGGATACTCATTTTAAAAATGACTTAATGCAGCATTTAAAATGTCGAATGGTAACTGAGGATTCCACAGCACTTTTCATGAATTAAGGTGGGATTCGTCTGATTGTATGTCGATGTCTGCATTTGAGCAAGACGCTGCAGTAGCTGATCAGTATAGCTAACGAGTGCGTGTCAGCAGCTCATCCTAACCGCCTGCAGTCCATCAGACAAACTGCACCCTAAACTCCACTGACTGTTACAAGTGGCTCGCAGACACTGGAGTTAGAGCCATCTGAAGTTAGGTGAGATTAAGCCTCACCTTGGAGCGTGCTGGCTGGCTGGCAGCACTGGGTGTTGTGTCCCATTAGGCTTTCCTTGTGGTTAGCCATGGTACTGTTCTCCACTCCCCACCTGGCACTCGCTGGGAGGTGTGAGGCCTTGGTTTGGTTTGGTTTTGGTAGTTATTCTAGAGCAGGTGGCACTACAGTGGTGGATAAAGTAACTGATCCTTGGTTATAGAACTGTGGCGTAAATATGGTTTGGGGGTTTCTTAAGTTTTTTAGAGAGAATGTTACTATATGAACATTGGATTGTGCGTATCTTAAAATGTGTTAAGACAAGTAAGACTTGTGTCCCCATTGATTAAAGCATTTCCTTACATTTATTCAGTACTAGATATCTATCATGAAACTTATGTAAAGGATCTGCCAGAATGATGAAAGATTCAAGTTGTCTTCACTGGTGATACAAAACAACCCACCACAAGAGCTCCACTACGATTCTAAAGTGTTCCCCATGCCTCCAGTTCCAGCTTACAGAAGCGTTTCCAATTCTGCTTAGTTGGTTATCTGCATGTATGCTTACAGTTTGTACAGAAATGCACTAAAAATGAGTTGCCCGACCCGGGAAGGCTTTATATTGTATAGAAAATGTGGCACTAGGTACTGCTCTTCATGTGCACAGGAGAGTTAACAGGTGTCGATCTCGTTTACAGAAATGATGGAGCTTTGCAATTTTCTATAATACATTGCAATATATTTAAATGTCCTGTTTGACATGTGAAATGAAATTAAGTTAATGCATTGTTATGTATTTGAGTATAAGGAAGACGATTCACTAACGACCAGCAAGGTTTTTAGAAGGTGTCCAGTATGTAGCAGTCTGTGTGATCTGTCTGGTGTATGTGAAGTTGTTAAAGGAAGCAACGCTATTATTATCGTTTAGAATTAAGAGTTTTTTACGAGTGATGCAATAGCTTACAGTGTCTTTCCTTTGTAGCTGCCCAATGTGGTGAAGGGGAAGCAATTCTTGAAAAAGTCCAAGATAACTGGTTAACTGTGAATGGGCCTAATCTTTCGTGCAACCAAGAAACTATTTGGACACACACAGGACTTGAATACTCAAAAGGATTGGAACTTAGTGTTGTGCCAAAGTTAAACTACTGCAGTTGGCAGAAGTTCTGCACTGTAAATAGAAGACTGATTAAAAGACAGCTTGTAAAAAAGAAAAAAAAAGATCAAATTTTAATACACTACGTTTTTATTCTGATACGTGCCGGAAACATTGTTTTAGACCTTTTTTGAAGAGGCTTCAGTGACCACTAGATTTTGTCCTCTTATATTTTGTTTGGCCTAATACTATATGTTCTAGTAAGATGGGCTTTACTGCCTGTGTTCTTTGATACGTGATTAAGCTTATAGCTTTGAGTGACCAAACATTTTACAGAGTAAAAGTTCTTAGAAACAGTATAACGTAACTGATATTTCTGTGTCTTATTTATCAGGCTCTGCACAAACTTGGGAAGTTGTGCTGGACTTGTACAACTTACAGGTGGGAACGCAGCATACTGCTCGGTATTACAGACCTACGCCTTTGAGGCAGTACGGATCTTGTCTTTGGATTTATTTTTGTTATTCTTTTGAGGCAAAGAGATGAACGGATGCTGCTGTAAAGTATTTGTAATATCGCCATTATTGCTTTCTGTAGCAATTACTGCTTTTGTTTCAACAGATAAAGAAAATAAATCAGAGATAGATAGAAAAATCCCAACAGAAGCTGGTAGAAGAAAGGATCATGTGGGAACTTCTGAAAATAAACTTTGTACCAAAAAATTTGAAAACAGAAAGAATGGAATAAATGTCTCCTTACTGACTGCGTGCTTTTTTAAAGGACGTGCGGAAACCGGCAACCGCCATCACATGGAAGTGTCACCATCTCCTTAAGGCGTCTTTTTCCCCCGTCCACAAACCCGAGTGTCAGCGATGCTTCAGGTGCGTTCGGTGTGGAGAGGTGTCCTGGCTGAGGAGCCGGCACGAGGTCAGCCTCACGCGAGTCAGTACAGCAGCGTGGTGCTGGCTGTTCGTCCCATCAGCAGGCCGGGGCTGTGCACAGCATTTTGCTCTGTGCTCTCATTGAAAGTACCTGGTGCTGGAGGAGCAGGGGCGAGCAGCAACCACTTCACCTCCCTGCTGAAGTCCTTGTCCGCTGGATGTCACGCTTGGTGACTTCAGGGCTGGTGTAAGATGTGTGTTTTCCTCCAAGGAGGCTGGGTCTGAGCGCGTTCTGTTGAATGCTGCATCCCGCTGGTTGCCGGCAGGGCGAGTTGCTGGCAGCGCTACCTTGGAGGCAGCAGTGCTGCCTTCCATCAGCCGGACGCACTGTCTCCGCTGCATGGTGCTCTTCTTGAGGCCTGGCTGGAGCGGAGCTGGCACTGTGCCCTCTGCCCAGCCCCTGCGTGAGAATAAGGTGAAGTCGACAGAGCCGTTCTTGTGCTTAGTGTGAGTCAGTCCCGACAAATCACAGCCCTGGCTGAAGCGGTGACCTGTGCACAGGGCTGGAGGCGAGCGCTGGCCGTTGGGACAGCTTGGTGCTAGGCCAAATAGTTCATTCAGTTCAGCGAAAAAATCAGGAGGGAAGATAAAAAAGAATGTTTGTTCTAGATTCCATCAGCTAAGGAGAGTTAGGAAAAGCTTTGGGCTGTGCTTCTTTAAACAGTTACCTTTTTGTTTACTGTGTTGTCAGTGACTCCAAAACAGTGCAGCTCGGTCCCTATTTTGACAGGAGACCAGCTGGCCCTGTGGCTTGTTTCTCCTCTCCCAGCCTTCTCTTCCCAGCTCCTTCCAGTTGTTCTCATAACAATACTGTCAACTGCTATTTTTAATAATTTGAATACCACTTTGTGCAATGCTTTGGTTTTCTCTCTGCACCAGAAAGTCCCTTCTGGAGTAATGTTAAATTGCTCCCTGCAGAGTTTGCTTTGCTTTGAAACGCTGCTGCTGGTGGTCTTCGGGCTGTTTGACTGTGTTTTCCAACATCTTTGGTTGTTAAATGACTTGTTGCACTTTGAATACGCATGTTTCTACTGCAGAAATGTTGAACTATTGGCATTGGGGCTGTGTTTCCTTTTATCTCAGATAAAATATCTATCTGGTAGAAGAAAAAAAGACAGGAAAAGGGAGATAAACTGGTTGGCTTCTCTGGTTGATTTGGGTGAAAATCAAGGTTGGTGTTGGCAGTAATTCTCTGAGTGATTTTTGGTTTTCCTAAATGAAAACCAAAGAGGAGAAAACATAATTGCAGCAAAGTACGTCTTAAGGGACTAACGTGAAAGAAGCCCTACAAAATAACCTCTAACAGTGGCACGCTCTGAATCAAAAGAGACGCTGCAAATATTAATGCAGTTGTTAACTGCTCTCAGACCTTCGGTTCCTTCCCAGCAGTGCCCAATGCCTCCAGGTGAAGTCCATCTGCGAGGGTTTCTGTGCATGCACAGAGCACAGGGACAGAGGCTCACTGACGCCATGTGAGGGAAATGCCTGGGCATTTTTTTTAGCAACACCACAAAGGCAGAAACTGCACCATAGGTATATGTTGTGTGGCGTTTTTCGCCCCAAATCCATTTCACTTCCAATGATTTGAGGAAGGATGTAATGATGGGCAAAGACCATTCTCGATTTCTGCATTACGTTTGCATGTGTTCATTTAGCAGTGCTTTCCCTCCGCTTTGCCTTGTGCTTTCTGCAGGCATCGATACTTGGACAAGGCAAGCATGAAGCCATACGAGCTAAATTTAATAGCAGTTTCCACTTGGTGCTTTCCAGCTGTGCAGAAGCAGCATGGGAAACAAGGCACTGGAGAATCAAAAAAAGCCAGATGGGCTGTTTCCATGTGGAGGCAGTTACCTCTCCATATGGACAAGGAGACGGGGACTGGAGAAGCCCACAGGTCACTCGAGGGCAATCCCGAAGCCCTGGGTCTGTGTCTTTGATGTAGCTTTTTCTTCTTTTTCTCTTTTTTTTCCCCCTTATTCTCTGAACTGTTTCTCAGTTCCTGCAGGACAGCAATATTGTAGGATGTCAGCTTAGTTTAATGGATGCTGTACAACAGAAGTGCACACCAGCCAGATGCAGATGCGTCAGTGACGTCCTGGAGGAGATGCTGCCCAGTACTGTTCAGTCCTGCTCAGTTCCAAGGACCTCGTAGCTGTAAAGTTTTAACACACAGCCTGGTTTAATCATGAGTAGCAATTAAGCAATGAGCATAATTGTTGCCAGGGGAAGTTAATGAGTTTTCAGAGGCAAACTGATAAAACTGAAAAAAAAAAAAAAAGTGCACAGAAGGAGGCACACACATCTCTCTGCAAGTCTGGGGTTAGGTCCAGTTAAAGCAGCAGGTCAGTGATGCCTTCATGATGGCTTCTGTGTCAAGTCTGTATCTGCTGACTGTCAGGTCCAGCTTCAATGCTTGCCACAGGTGGCTGAGCAAAGTGGTCCCATCCATGTGACTCCTGTCAGTTCAGGAAGCGTGCAGAGCTGCAAGAGAGGATCACTGCTTGAAGACTCTCCCAGGCATCTGATCACCTTTCTTTCCAAGAAGCTTCATTCCTCTTTTCAGCAGCATTCCGGTCCAACCCAAGGGCGTGCTCGTTCTGCTCAGCATTCGTCTTACAAGACATAAAATAGTTGCAAAGCCCATTAATAGCTGAACACATCCGTGCTTAGTGCACCCTTTTGGCAATAACAATCTTATTGGGTTTTGTGAGACCTGAGGGGGAAGGATTATGGCCTAGTTAATATGGCTTACCAGCAGTTTGAAAGGGTGCGCTGTTAGAAGGTAGATGCAAATGAACTGTCTCTGGGGAATGCACTCTCTCTTATCTGTCTTAAGGGAAATCTTCTGGCTTCTGTCACCAAGCAGTTCTTATTTTTTTTTATTATTTCTGTGATGCACAGCCCTTCATCTCCCCATTCATTTTTGTCCCGTCTTTGTAGACCTGTGAGCTGGCTGGATGACTTAGCAGAAGAGGAATTCCCTGGCCCACTGGCCTGTATGCTCCTGCTCACACTGCTCTGGTTTCAGTATCCTGTCCTCCTCTTGCAGACAGTGAGGGTAGGGTGCTGGAGCACTTTTTAGGGTGAGGAACCGTTTCAGCTCCCTTACTTGCCTTTCCTTAGTGCTCACTTAACCTTCATCAAGGACAGATCTACATTTAGCAAATGAAGCTTTGTCACGTTTGTCTGGTTTCTCAACCAACTTGAGATAGATGGAAGTTCATCCTGTTTCTATCAGCACTTTGAAGATATGCTGAGTTTGAGACAAATAGCATTTTTCTCTAATTTTGGTTGGTGGCATCTGGGAGCTTTGGCTGAGGGGTCAGACTCCCACTGCCCTCGGTGTGACCGCTTACTGCTCGAGAACGATTGCTCTCGAGGCCTGCAGTTGTATCTCATACTATTGTAGTAACATTTGCTAGTGTTCATCCAAGCTCACCAGAGCTTTAACTGCAGTTTTGCTTGTTGAATCACTTTTTCTTGTCTCTGTTAGTTTGTACCAGAGATAGCCTTGGTATGCCCTTAGCCATGAAACGTTGTTTGTGTTACCCTCCTGAGCCAGTCATGGACAATATCCCCTTATGTTTGGCACCACACAAAGAGGATGAAAGATGGTTTCTGCTGTAGAGATCTTGCAATCTCAATAAAAGGCAAGAGACAATAAGTGCAGGGAGAAAAGGACACATGAAGACAATGTCAGCAAATAAAGAGCTTCTCTTCTCTTCATGAACGTGTTTAGAGAAGAGCCAGTGTTATGACTGTCAAAAAAGAAAACTAATCTTTCCCCCAAGGTATGAGTATTTCACAATGTCTGGAAGAACCCACTTGATGACTCAGGAACCGCCCATCCTTTGAGGAACGCTGCCTGTGGGCCTGACTGCTCTCTTCACTGCAGGCAGCACGCTTGCTTTGAGGAGAGAATGCGTCTCTTGCTCCCTTCCAAGGGCAGCTCCTTTCCAGTATGCTTTATTAAAACTATAAACGATGACAGAGCTGCATTATTCCTTAGCCGACGTGTGTGGGTAGTGCCTACCAAAACAGGGCCCTCATTACCAGACGGGGTTTCTCGTTTCCACTGTGTGTGCTTGATGGTCTCTTGAAACCTCTGTGGTGTGTGTTCTCCTCCTGGAACAAGAGCGTCCAGGCTGTGGCAAAGACCCTTACAGCCTATCACAATACAAACAGTAACATCAGGAATTAAATAAGCACCAGTGGGGGTAATTCTTTTGAATTAATTTTGCCTCAGAGTAGACGGGGGTGAAGAAAGGTTGTCAGGATTCAAACAAGCTCTGTCTGCCACGCTGTGTTTTCTTTTCCTGGCTGGAAGGCTCAGGCCCTATGGCAGCTGAATGAATTCCTGCCTGTCCTTTGAGATGCCTTTACTGTCCAGGCTTCCTCTGGGCTCACCCTGATGGCAACGTGAAGCACACAGGCTTGCCTCCTTGGTTCTGCTGGTCTGGTTTTCATACGCGGAGCTGGTGCTTTAGGCTAGCAGTGCAGCATGACCTCAGCTGCCTTTAGGAAGATTCATCTCTGGCTTCTTTCTATCCCTGAAGCTGCCTACACACAGCAGCTGCAGCAGTGCAGGCTCCCATAGGGCTCGTGTATCTCTGAGCCCCCTCGAAGCTGGTTCTTCCAGAACTGTTGTTTTCTGCTGCATGAAGCCAAGGCTAACAGCACCATGGCAAATCATGCCACGCAAGCTCAGGCAAACAGCTTTACTTAAGTAGAGTGGGAATTTGTATTCTGGCAGCTATACTGATGACCTGGGGCTTGCAGGAGAAATTGAGCAAATCTCCAGTGCTGACAAGGCAGAGGAATTTCTTACAGTTGCACTTTTTTATATCTGTAACTAATACACGAGGAGCCTTGTAAATGTCTGAGGGGAGGTGGGGGAAGGGGAGAGCCAGGGAAGGAAGAAAGAAGAAAAGCAGTGTTATACTGTGACTTATGACTCAAACCATGCAGTCAGCTGCTAGGCCCCCTGCGTGGTGCTCAGGAATCGCTTCTCTCCTATCACTGATTCACCAGACAAAGGCATTCTCTGCATTGCAACACAGAGCCTTTTGCGGACCACGTTGGTATCCTCACAGGCAACGATGGCTGAAACCCCGAGCCCTGGAGCACTCCACAATCCAAGCTGGCAGCCGACGGGCTGCTCTTGGATTTGCCCCTGGGAGTGCTTTGCAGTTCGTGTTCTACTTTGTGCTGGGGCCACATTTCACTTTGATTACTCATGATTCTTTTTCTGTTTTTCTTCTTTTCAATTTGTTCCTAGTCGTCTTGCTAGATTTTAGTGCTGTACTCAGACTGGTGTGCTGCAGCATGACCGGTAGTCCTGGAGGAATGGGAAAGGAGTGCGTGTGTCTGGTTTATGTGAGGAGAAGCGCAGATGCTGTAACTGTTCAGACACCAGAGCTGATGCGTGCAGATCCATTTCTCTTTGCTCTGCCTGTCCTGCAGGAGCTCAGCACACCAGTCCGCGTGCAGAGGGAAGCTGGATGGCTTTTGTGTGCACATACAAGAAGCCCCAGCTGTGCTTGCCTACCCTGACACTTATTACAAAACGATCAAAAGCATCATGTGGAGCAAACTCCTGATTCTGTCCAGACTCACCTGCTGAGCCATTTCCTATGTTCAAGAGCTCTTCTTTGCCAAATGGTCGGTTTAAAAGCAGAAGAAACCTCAACTTGATCAAATCTACCTGCCAAAGTGTAGTTTCTATCCAGGGATTTATGCCAGCTGATCATAGACTCGTGGAATCATTAAGGTTGGAAAAGACCTCTAAGATCATCTAGTGCAACTGGTTGGCCCATCACCACTGTGCCCACTAAACCATGTCCCTAATGTCCTGATGCTACATCCAGCCATAGCTATGCTGGTATGGAAGATATTTTGAGCATGTATCCACCACCACCACCACCACCAGCAAACCAAAACCAGACATCTCTACTAGAAGGAAACCTTTCAAAGGATCCATACAAGAAGTGTGGCCATAAAAGATGTTCTGGTAGGCAACAGTTCATCAGTCCATTCTTCAGGTTAAGGAGATACAAGGATAACTTTTCATCTCAGCTTCTCTGAACCTGTATGGTGGTCAGATGGGAGGCACTGGGCCTTCCTGGAGGAAAGGACTGCTGGGGCAGAGAGAGGAAATAGTACTGCAGTATGCCTAAAACACAAAGCAGCTTGTGTCTGGCAGTGTCACGAGGCAGGGCAAACAGCTGGAATGGCACGGTGCTGTTAATCTGCAAGGCTGTCTGTGCCTTTAAGTCTCGCAGGAGCTCTAGGATGGGTCTTTGCTGTGTACCCTTTTCCCATAGCACCGCAACGCAGTCTTGGGAGATTTGGAAAATCCTTTCTTCTGAAAGCTTGAGATTTCACAAGTTTCCCATTCTGCTTTGGGGAAGAAATGAAATCAAATGGAGAAGTTACTGAAATACACTCTCATGCACAATGGCATGCACAATGGACCAAGATGCTAAAAGAATAACTCCACAAATGTGCAAATAAGTGTTTATTACAGTATCTTACGAAGTTTCCATTAAGTTGTCTTGTGACCAGAATCTTCACCAGAACTACAGAGAATGCAATGGTCCTGTTCCAAAGGGGACTGCAAGCTTCACTCTCTTATCACCTTCCTCCCAAAAACACTTCACAAATGCCAGGAACCGGGTGCCATGAGCTGTCCCAAAACATGGGATCCTTTTGCTCTCATTTTGGTCAGAAAGAAGAATGAAAAGGAAGTTGGTTGGAGAATGGCTGGAGAGTCACAGCCAAAGGGTCGTGGTAAATGGCTCTATGTCCAGATGGAGGCCAGTGGCAAGTGGTGCTTCCCAGGGGTCTTTAACATCTTTATCAGCAAATTTGCAGATGACACCAAGCTGAGTGGTGCAGTTGATACTGCAGAAGGAAGGGATGCCATCCAGTGTGACCTGGACAGGCTTGGAAAAGTGGGCATATGTGAACGTAATGAGGTTCAACGAGGCCAAGTGCAAAGTTGCACCTGGCTCGGGCCAATCCAAGAGATGTGTGTAGACTGGGAGTTGAACTCACTGAGAGCAGCCCTGCTGAGAAAGATTTGGGGGTTCCGGTGGATGGAAAGCTGGACATGAGCCAGCAGTGAGAGCTTGCAGTGGAAGGCTGAGAGCATCCTGGGCTGCAACAACAGAGGGGTGGCAGCAGGGAGAGGGAGGTGATTGTCTCCTTCTCAGCCTTGTGAGTACTGGAGTACTGCATCCAGGCCTGGGGCCCCCAGCACAGGAAAGATGCAGAGCTGTTGGAATAGAGGAGGGCCATGAAGATCATCAGAGGGCCGGAGCACTTCTACAAAGGCAGGCTGAGGGAGTTGGGCTTGTCGAGTCTGGAGAAGGCTCCAGAGAGACCTTTTTGTGGCTTTGGGTATTTAAAGGGAGCTTATAATCAGGAGGGAGAATGGCTTCTGTTACGTGGGTACACAGTGACAGGACAAGGGGGAATGGTTTTAAACTAAAAGAGTAGAGATTTAGATTAGGGGAAAGAATTTCACTGAGAGGGCAGTGGGTACTTTCACAGCTGCCCAGAGAGCTGTGGTGCCCCATCCCTGGAGGAGCTCAAGGCCAGGTAATATGGGCCCTGGGCATTTGATCTGGTTTGGGGCAGCTCTGCCCATGCTGGGAGGGTGAAACTGGGTGATCTTTGCAGTCCCAACCCACGCCATTCTATGATTCTGTGATGGTAAGACCCCCAATGCAATTGCTTTCGGTTTCCACACAGCATTTCTGAGTGCCGACACCCTCACAAGGACTATTCCAGCACGACCACCTCTGATCGTCCTCACGTCGACTGGGGCTCCCTGTACCTCCTGCAGGACGGCGATACTCCGGAACAAGCCCCCAACGCTGAGGAGCTGCCACAGAAGAAGCACACCCTGAGCTCTGCGGTTGTACCCCGGAACCGCGGCGCCTACGGGGCGGCGCTACCAAGGGCAAAAGCAGCGCGTCTCCCGCCCACCCCGCCACGCCTCAGCACGTCGCACCGCCTTCTCAAGATGGCCGCCGCCTCCCCTCTAGCCCACCGTACCCCCAACTCGCTGGTCCCGCCGCCGCGCGGCCCGCCGCCCTCCAGTTGTTCCCTCACGGCCCGGCAGGGGGCGCGCTTCCGACTCGCGGCCAGCGGAGAGCCGCTCTAGGACGGGATGGAGCTGCCGCTGGGCTGGGAGTTCGAAGAGGCCGTGTTCTCCCAGAGCAGGGAGCGGGGCGCGGGCGGCGGGGCTGGGCTGCCCTACAGCGCCAAGCGCTGCGAGCCCCGGGTGAGGAGGCGAGGCGGGGCGGGAGGCCGGGGCCGCGGGGCTGGGGCTGAGAATGCTCCCGGGAGCGCCTCGTGTGCAGCGGCCGTGGGGTTACAGATGCTTTGTACGGGTTTGTTTGTGCCTGCAGTGGTTCTGCGGTGAGACGAGCGGCGAGGAGGACGCCGAAGTACTGACGGCCCATAAGTTCCGGGCTGACCTGGCCTACAGGGAACGGGAGTTTGAGGTATTCTCGTGGCTCCTGTGCGCCAGGGCTTTGGTCAGCGGCCGTGGCTGGAGTGTGACTTCAGGGCCTGTAGTCCTCGCGTGTTCAGTGAATGTATCTGTGTGTCTGCCATGGGGCCTCCCCTCAGCTCCTCTGCTCTGGGCTGAGCACACCCAGAGACCTCAGCCACTGCCTCACATACAGGTATGTCTAATCCTGTATGTATAATCCTCCAGACCCTTCACCATCTCGTAGTCCTCCTCTGGATGCTCCATGCCCTGGAGATGCCAGGTCCTGCGGTACAGAAATCCAACTTGATGGCACTTTGCATCAAAACCACCCCATCCACCTGACGGAAAGCATGATCTGAGTGGGAACCACCGAGCTAGTTAAGATGTGTCCAAACTGTAACAGTTAACTTCATTTTGGCAAGCTTTCCCAGCCAGATGTCATCTCCTTTCCCCATTGTCAGTGTGAAGCTGATATAAACCGCGCAGCTCAGCAGAAATGGTGTTTTTCACTTGGAGTTAATTCATACCAAAGCTGTACATCGGAGTGGTTCAGCAGTGGTCAGAGTTGCTGTTGGCAGTCATTGAAATGGTCAGCCATAGTTCAGCGTGTGAATTTATCCACTGGTGGGATAATGCCAGGTCCCACAAAGGTTGTCACATCCCTGGCTGCTCTTTGCCTTTCTCAGAGCTCCCCCTGGCTGTCAGGTTACAGCTGGCTGCAGCTGTCAGTCTCTTGAGAGTTGACTTGTGTGTCATTAGCTGTCCTGCCCCTCTGTTGTCTCTGGGTGGCTGGTTATGCTTCTGAGGTGCTTTTATGTTCCCCGTTTAAGTTCCTGCCTGCTGCACATCCAGACCCTCTCCTTACTGCTGCTTCCTTAATTTCGTTACTAATCACTGATGATCTCCTGCCTCTATTGTCCTGGTTCCAGGACCCTGTCGTTTGCTCTCCCAGGTTTGTTTTCTGGTGAAAATCAGCTTCTTCTGTCCATGTTTGTGCTCTTATAGCTTCTTGTTCCACACTGTGGTTTGCATTGCACGCTCCTTGATTCCAAAGCCACCAAGCCAGCATCTGACTGCACTCTTCTTGCCCTACCCATTGGATTAGTGGATCTGGTTTCGATTCTGCTTTTTAATGTTGTTCCCGTGCTGTTGTCACCTTGTCCGTTCCTGACAGACATTTTCCAGTCTCAAATGAAGGATGGCCTGAAGGAATTCACAGAAGTGTGCAGAGAGAGAAACGCCTGAGGCTGCATCAGGCACCCTGCTCTGGCTGCTGACCCTTCTGAAGGGAGGTTTGCTCCCTGCCGTGTGCTCTGATTCCCTTCCCTGAAGAACTGACACAGAGAACAGAGCGTCCATTGCTTCTGTCACGCTGATTCATGTTGGCAGTGTCTGGTGTCAAGTGTTGTTGGGCCTCTGTGGCAGAGCCAGGACCAGGGAGGAGAGTGACAGATTTGAGAATGCTGGCCTTAGAAATAAGAGAATGGGAATCTCTTCACTCACTGTGAAAATTTTTGATGCCAGCCTAAGTTACTGGATTGGGAATGCCAAGGAGAGCAGTGATCTGAGCCACACTCATTTTTAGGACAGAGCTGACTGCAGAATCTGCTTGGGATTTGTAATGCCAAGTCTGCCAGGGTCATACCCCTTCATTGCATAGCAGGGCAAGCAGAGGAGTCCTGCAGCCCTCCTCTGGTCTGTCTGGACAAAGGGGAACTCTCACTTTGCTTGAGAAGAATGTGAGCTTAGCAGGGAAAGAGACATACTTTGGCCATTATGCCAGGAGCTACTCAGGGTATGTTGCCTAAAGGCTCTTTCTGTTAGAACTGATCAAGTTGTCTGGGGAAAAGGAGGCTGAGGGGAGACCTTATCGTTCTCTTCTAATATCTGAAAGGTGCTTACAGCGAGAGCAGAGTTGGTCTCTTCTCACTGCTGACAGGTGACGGCGAGGGGAAATGGCCTCAAGTTGCACCAGAGTAAGTTTAGGTTGGCTATCAGGAAACACTTCTTTACAGAAAGAGTTGTTAAGCACTGGAATAGGCTCCCCAGGGAGGTGGTTGAGTCACCATCCCTGGATGTGTTCAAGAGCTGTTTGGATGTGGTGCTCAGGGACATGATT
>PPHD01006191.1:0-12190 GCA_002909625.1 Bambusicola thoracicus
GTGTATGAAATGTTCTGGCCATTCCCATGAACTCGACCACTCAACCTTGCTAATTTGAAATGCAGTTGGAGAGTCCACTAGGAGCAGGAAGCAGAACTGTAGATAGAGAACAGGGCATACATTTACTCACTTTGTTATGGTTCCATACCACCTTTTGTCCAACTCGTAGGCTGCATCTCTCCCAAAGAACTGCCAGTCTTCCATAAAAAAATTTCAGAGACCCACATACCATTAATGTTTGACATGTAGAGATAGTCACAACTTTCTACACTATGTGTTGGTCAACAGAGCTAACTTCAAGTCAAAGTAAACTTTTCCGTTTTCCTGAAAGGTGATGGAAGTAGTACCTTTTAGGCACAAAAGAACATGTACAGTTATTCTTTCAGTTTTTCACCCATCTTAAGCATTGAACAGCTTTACTCAAAATTCACTAAAAATCTTACACAGAATTCAATATAAGTATTGCCTGAAAAAATACCCATTTGGACAGAACTCTTCAAGCAGACATATCGGCTAATGTTAGTTAACACAAAAGAGGCTGTGGCTTTTTCTGTAATCATAAGATGTGCCCATAGAGGAGGAAATAAAATCAAAATGGCCCACAGAAAGACCTGTACTCACCACTCTTCTCTGTTTGATTGCTGCTTTCTAGCCTAAAGCTACCTTTGTGTCAGGGGTCTTTGGTCTGCTTAGTTTTTGCAGCACTCAGAACAGTGACACAGTGCTGGAATCAATGTCTACATCAGCGTGTCCATGGTGGAGCACCTGTCAGCTCACTGAGTGCTGGAATTTCATGTCCTCCTGTTTATTTCTCTCTTCCAGAAATGAGCACAAGAAGTGTGCTGGGGAACAGAGGATGAGAACTTGTAAAAATGCTAAAATGTCTGTATCCTCAGGGAGAAACCACTTTTCACAGGCTTGTGGGAAGTGCTGAAATGAAAGCCTGTGACTCAGTCCAGGTGAGAATGAGGCATGACATGACTTAGAGATCCTTTGGGATGAAAACACAATTTTAGTATCAATTATTACTGATGTTATCACTTGATTTCTCCCCAGAGAGGTTTCACAGCTCAGGAGGACCTGTATTTCATCCATAGTTTTCCAGATTTAAGTTCAGTCATATGCTTAGATTTATTCATGTGAGCAGTCTTATTCACATGAGACCTTACTTAATCTGAGTCACTATGTTCAGGTAGCTTCGATAAAACTCTCCTGGGCAATAAACTTTTATATTTCTGGTTCTAAGAAGACTTTGAAAATGAGAGAAGAAAAAACAGAGATGATGGGGATCATCTTAAAAACAAACAAACAAAAAAATAAAAAATAAAAACACACTAAAAATAAAAAACAGCTTCCAGATCAAGCGCATGAAAGCAAAGTAATTTCCTGCAAAAGCAAAATTATTCATGATATGCTCAGTCTTTAGGTACGCTTGAGGAAAAGAATCCACAGTAATTTTATGGAGGACAGGTAGAATTTCAGCTTCTGCTTTGAGCTTCTGCTGCTGTGGATTTAACTGAGAAGTTGATGATGTAATTTTATAAAGATTGGCATTGAACTTTGATTTTTATGTAATCCATGTCCCTGAGCTTCCCAGGTTCATGAAATTGCAGATTATTGATCGTCTCTACATGACTAAAATCTGATCTTTTATCCAAATGCACTCTCGTTTCTTTGATGTGCCTCTACCACTGCTTTCCAGATCACTGCATCAGAGCCATCACAAGCAAAAGCTCCGTTATTAAAAACAGTTTACCTTTCATTATATGTTGTTTGAAGGGGGCAAAAGGACTTCAGGTACCTGCACTCTTGTTGATGTTACTTTTAAACATAAATAACCATGGATTTTGCAACCATATTTTTACCGAGAAATTTTTTGTTTTCACAGAACTAAGAAAGAGCCCATTAGCCCTCAGTCTAAATGTTAATGTCACTGGTGACATACAAATAAAGACATCTTAAAATCACCTATAATGTTGATGTATCTTTTCAGCGCATTCTCTATACTTCTCAAACTGAGAATTCAGCCCAAGAAGTATATGGCAATTCACTGCTACTGAAGAAACTATGTACTTAAGTTTGCATCTACTCTAAGTGGTGTTTTCATCCTTCCTTGCCTAAAGTTAATCAGGAAAGCTCTTTTTTCCCAGAATATCCAGACTTATCTGGATCCGAGGTGCAGGTATTCAGCATCCTTTCTTGGAGGGTTTTTGATCGTAGGTAAAGATGGGAAAAGAAAAGGAAAAAAAGAAAAGATATATACTTGAGATTTTGAAAACATAACCTCAAGTCTAGTTCTCAACTGCTTGCACACTCAGTATCTGTGTTTCTCTGGAGTGCTCTGGGCACACAGGGAAGACAGAGCTGTGTTACTAGCTGGGCTAAAGGCTCCCAAGATGCAGGCTGATAGGAGCAAGAAGCTACTGCAGCCTTAGCATTTACTTGGACTCCTGTCACTTCCCTCAGCAAGAAGTTATTGGTCATATTGCAAGGGTAGTAGATTTGCCACAGAGCCTGACCCATGGCAAATCATGGCTCAGCATCTTAACATACGCTTAAAGGACTATTTTTATATAACCGACATTTGCTTAGTCTGTGCCATTTCTTTTTATCTCCCAAAGTTTCATTCTTGCAATCCCATTCTCAACAGTTGTTGGATTTTGTCCTTGTGACACATTTCATAATCCTTATTCCTTAAACTCTACATAAAATATATTCACTGCATGACAAGAAAAGCTAATGTTCAAACACTGTGGCCATGTGCACTTTTAGTTCATCTGCAGAATTATCTTGTAAGCAAACCAGAAGTGGACAGCTATATTGACTGAGTGCAAAGTCAATAACATATTTCATTATAACTGTCATTTATTAATGAGTGCTATCTTTTTAATGTGAGTTCATCCGTAGCCATACAGCAAACAATTTTGTGAATGTCCTGAGTGATCTCAGACTTGAACAGCTCAGACTGGTGGAGAATGGATGCAATTTCACAGCAGCTTTGGGAAGAAATAGTAGCAGTCACTCATATTGCCCCAAATAACACCAGTAATAAACTCTGGAAATAACTTTTTCTAAAGCTCATACTGAAAATCAGCATGTCACAGGATTCTGTGAGAACCTAAGTAAGGAAAATAGGTGTGAATTCAGGCTCTAGATTCATTATGAGGAGCAGAAAAGCTCTTACTGGTAAGCCAGTAGCAAAACCATAGGCCCAAGTGCATTCTGTTACACCTTTAAGTAGCTTCACTCTCTTACAGTGCTGAACTAGACTGCCACTCACAATTTCACCCATGGAAATACGATTCCAGAAATGCTCAGGGTACAAATTTAGACTTAAAAAAGCCAGAGGCCAGAAGTCATAGGTAATTACAGAGCTTAGGCAGCATGCCAAGTTTCAAGATACTGTGGGGTTTTTTTTAATTATTTTTCAATCTCTGTAGCTTTCTATGCTAGTCTAACAGAAATATAGCAAATTCATGGACACCTATACCAACTCTCTTTACTTAAGGAGATGCACAAGGCAAAAGGCAACAAAGTGGGCCATCAACTAATATGTTTATGTAAGGTCTCTGGGTCTGAAAAAAGGCAGGAAAACCAATTTCTTTGCCAAATCAGTATTAAAAAAAGGTGGACATTGAAACTTGGTCATTTGCCTTCTCACCAATGTTCTACTCTACAAACACCCTGAAGTTTACTCAAAGCAGTTCTGTTTTTTCAGGGTTAAAGCAAGGAATTTCAACCTGCCCTCTGCAGGTTCAAATATTCATGTTTTTAGGGAAGTTGATGATTGACTTCTAGATATGTGCTTTAACTGTGCACAGCTTTGAATCTTCAGGATTTAATTATCAGGAATAACTTCAGGTGAATTATACTCAATATTTCTGCTCACTGGAAAAGCTGGATTACTTATAAATCTGAAGGACATTCAGTTGGTCTTGCTCAGTTATCCAGTGTATGTATTTGAAATTAAATATAAAATTTGTACTTTAACTATTCAATTTAATAATACAGTTTCCCAGACACTTTGAAGGTCTAGATCTCTTGTGGACTCTTCTTAAGCCATATAGTTGTTTTCTCAGCTTTTGTGAAATGAGTATGAATAGTTAGGTTTTGTGAATGTGCAGTATTTAGAAGTGCATTATGGAGAACAGTTTCAGCATCTAATATAAGGTTGGAAATGTGTTAAGAATTTTAGAGCCAAGTCTTATGGGCTGTATCAAAACAGATCACTCTTCTAGCTGTCAAGCCCCAAAGAGCACATTCATGTTGCTGTTTTGCCTGTGTATCAAAGGTCTCTACAAATGAGAGTCCAGTGACTGACTTCTTGACCTCTGGGAATTGGGCCAGCAAAACCAATGTCCATGCTTTACGCTTTGTGCTGCGAGTAAAAGTTTTCTCGTTTCTTTTTCTTTCTTTTCTTTGATATGCACGGTTTGGTTTCATTAACAGCTGAAAATCATTTTCAGATGCAGCTAATTCCTTTAATGGAATTTTTAAACGTCTCTTTTCTTGTAAAGAGCCACACTGAAGGATGGCTCTCCCTCTGTAGAAGAACACTATTGTATTTAATACAAAACAACAAAAAAACATCCTGCCTTGTAACAACTGGAAAAACCAGACTGCATCTTCTGTCAAATTGAATTCCCCAAAAGTTGACTGATTTTCTTGTCAGATAACAAATTTAATGAGAAATGAAATTATGAGATTCCATTTTTCCCAGTAACAGCATTTGCTCAGTTTTTTTTCATTACATGTGATCTGCTACTAAATATCTTCTTTCCTTTTAGTTTAAGTATGGGTACATCTGGAAAGCCGAAGATAAAAACCTGCCTCCTCTCATTCTGTCACTAACACAGAAATGACGGTAGGAAAAACATCAATAAATAAATAGAAAAGTTTGTCAATTTCTGCTCACTAACTGCACCATAATCAAATATCAAAAGATTCAGTGTAAATACCCCTATGAACAACCAGGACTCCATGAGCTACACAATCCCTGACCAATCCGAGCTGCCTTTTCAAATGTAAGAAAGAGCTTGTTATGAAGAAGATGAAAATATTATGGATTTTTTTCTGAGTCTAAATTGATCAGTTCATCATTTCCATGCGAAAACCAGAAAAAATGATCTTCCTTCCTTCCAAAGCTAACAGCATGCATGTATCTGTTAACTTCTATTGGACAATAAGAGGGTGGTTTCACTACCTAGGTGGTTATTGGGTTTTACCTGTCTTAAAAGTCCTCAGATCTGGGAATCCACAGGTATGGGAAATGATTGCAGTTGTACACACTTCATTACATTTCAGTAATAAAACTGTTTGGCAGAACAAAAACAACAGTAAAATATATGAATGAATGTAAAGAACCAAACCCATATTTTAGAAAGAATAATCAGAGAAGCAGACACTTCTTCATGAACTTTGTCCAATGATTTGTGACAGTAACAGGCTTATATTCCTAGCAGCTCCAAACATCAGAGCAAACTCACAGTCTTTAGATGAACCAACACATTTATTACCACTCATCAAATCAAGGATTTGATAGGGCAAAGATCAATCGCCTCTGATTTCTCAGTACCTGTAAAACCAATTCAAGCAACAGGCCTAAACTAAACAGCTGAAAAGCAATACCTTCAGCCCTACTCCCCAGTACAAAGGCTCGTAGTAATTCTATCCTAATTCCAGCAATGATCATTTGAAAAGAAAATCCTTTCTCTTTATATGCTGAATATTTTTGCATTCATTTTCAAGACTTTTAGAATCATTTACCTGAAGTTTACCTCCAGATCTATAAGCATTTTGCAAAAGCACATTTTAATGAGGAAAAAGAAGGCTTCGTAATATATAGCATATAAAGAAGTGGAAAAATCACAAGCATTAGCTTTCTTAATACCTTATTTGCATTTAACCAAAGGAAAAATTACTCAACTGTTTCATGTCTTCACAGATACCTGCCAGCAGATTATGGTTTCTCTCAGGGTGCTTCTATACCACAAGGATTAGCCAGTGTCACACTACAATAAAGAAAATAAAACTCAGACTCCAGTATAACCTCAGTGCAACAAGCTGTCCAAACATGAAATTTCATTCTCTATCACAAACTTACCAACGAATCAAAGAGAAGCCAATTCCACTTTCCATTCTCATTACGTATTGGAAGCGACAGACAGAATGCTCCACACAAAAAAATTGTTCTTGATCAAAGTTCACCCATTCAGTTATACAGAATCTGCATTATTCTTCCTTTCTTTTTCTTTCTTTTCTTTTTTTTTTCTTTTCTTTTTTTTTTTTTTCCCAGCTACCCTAATCTTTTGGGTATTATCTTCTGAAAGAGATCGGTCTTGATATTATATCCTTATACTCTAAGGGTCTGAAGACCAATTCATTTTCATTGAACTAAGGTGTACATTATTCTTTTGAACATTTTATAGTCAAATCCAAACTGTTTTCTTCTTTTTAAATTTGCATGAGTCAATTTCCCTTCTGGAGCTTCAGGTTTTGATGTATTGTGAATGGTCACCATTGCAGTGCAGAGAAAAATGCAAAGGCGTGAATACGCCTCCAAACGCTTTCCATATATTCAAAATTAAGTGCCTACCTGACACACTGGAATATTGTCAACTGAATTCTAAATGTCAAGATCCTCTCTGACAGTAACTTTCTATTGTGAATGGTTCCCATTTGGGGATCATAACCAACCTGTAAACAATATTCAATTTATTTCCTCACAGTAACCCTATGAGTTAGGCAGCATGCATTAGAAACACATTTACACGAGGGTAATGTAAAATATGAAATAATATAGTGTTATATAACTCCACTTGGCATAATTATTTTTTCCCAATTTACAACCATCACAAACTAAAACAAATCAGGCACTGCTCCTCAGCCAAAATCAAACTGGAAGGATTATGTCTAAGAAGGCATTTAGATATGCATCCAAACAAATGTTTAGGCAGAATTTTTGCACCTCTGCTGCAGAGGGCCATCAAAGACACCCCCGAGGGCCCATAAACTATGCAATCACATATGCTTAGTGTGGTGATGGATGATATCAGATCTATAGGACACCTACATCATTCTCAAAGGCACTAGGTAGCCTGTGCAGCTTCTTGAGAGAACTTTTGCACACGTTCATTTTGAAGACAGGATTGGATGGTCAAAAAACAATGGCAGCATAGGACCACAGCTTTGATTTGAGGGCCTAAATTCCAGAAACAGGGAAGGAAAGGGAATTGAGGCATACTTTTTTATTCATTATTTGCTTTTGGCTTCCTGTTGGAGCCTTTTTGTTGTGGTTGCCTGAAGAGAGAAATGATATAAGGAGAATGTTGTTGATTAAAGAAGCCTGATTTTCCTTAAATAAAAAAATAAATCAGTCCCTTGGCACTGTGAAGCAGCTCCAGCCCACACCTCCTCTCCCCTAGGGAGCATCCTGATTGCTAATGCTGACCTTGCATTACACAGGGGGGAAAGGAGGAAATAAAACCCTGCTTTTGCTCTCCAAGGACAAGTGTGATCTTTACAAAACATTGATTACTGAGAGAAGGGACAAACCCATCTCCCACCTACTATCTCCCACGTATTGCCCTGTCCAAGAAAAGCACACTCATAGTTATGAGACACAGTACAGGAGATACATTGGTTTACTTTGCAAGATGCAACAACTCCAGCGTTCCCCTGATCTTGTGTGGAAGAAGTGTGCAGGTTTGGAATTAATTGTCTCATTTACACAGATACAGATTCAGACATTTCAACCTGTTTTATTTTTTAAGCCTATATATCCCATATGCAGTTGCACTTCAGTCAGTTCAACTTGAGGACTTCTCAGTAGAGGGATTTGTGCTGAGATGCTGTGTTCAGCTGGAGCTTTCAGCAGCCCTGTAAGAAGGCATAAAAAAAATATCAGAATATGTCCTCATTTATACACAGTACAGCATTTTTACACCTATTTTGCATGAGTCTCTTGTGCTTAAATAAAGCACAAAGCAATAACAAATCAATCCTCTTTTTTTTTTTCTTTTTCAGAGTGTGATACAGAGATGATTAATGTTCGCCCACTAATCAGGATGAGTTATTTATTTCACTCAATTCCAAGACTTATGTTCTAATAAATCCCTTACAAGAAAAATGCATCCTGCTTATGCGATAGCAGTTTGTGTTTGGGAGTGTATTTGTGCTTTGTTGTTGCTTTTTAATCATCTTTGAATTTGCTACTTCTTATCATGGACACTTGTGTATTTATAATAATATTCTGTTCACCCCTTAGATTATTCAAGCATGAGTGGCTAGCTTGCTACAGAAAAAGGTTTAATGAGTTTCAAGGGGATAGCACTGTAAAATCAGGAAAAATATAAAACAAGTGCCTGAATGTTAATGTAAGCTACTTGCTAAAACCTACCTTCCAAGCAAATGATAATGGATGGTTCTCCCATAATGTAATTCATTTTCAAATAAGATCCTTTTATTGTTATTTCTTCACTATCTCCTTACCTAATATCTCTAAATGAACCAAATTGCAGCTAAGCATTTCAAGAAGGTTAACCTCAGAAGTGAAATGGTTGCCCTATCCTGTATCTTTTTTTTTTTAACAGCTCGATGTATTAGCAGGCTTTTGGCTTTCAGAGAACTCAGCAGCTTTGTCAAGGTGACTCCCATTCTCAGTGGACAGCTGACATAATATTGCCGTAATTAGATGCATGATCTCATCATTTGTTTCCCTCTGTTGTTTCTGTTAAGGAAAACACAGGCTTTTTCTTAACTACTTAAATAACATACTTAAATAAAATTACTTAAGTTTGTTGGAGCTGGAAAAGATCATGGTGCTACATAAATAAAGATACAGCAGAGACACCATAGCCTTGGAAAGAGGGAAGCACAATATGGAAGGCCCTGTGTACCACCTCATTTCCTGAAGACCTTGTCGAGAGGTTTATGTAATTTAGGGGTTGTTGGAGAACCTGCAATGCATGGGGAGAATGCAAGAAGATTTTTAGCTCCAGGGTTCCCTACCACTGTTGGAAGCAGTCATGAAAATTTCTGCATGAGACTCATTGCTGAAAAGGACTTTTTGTTAACAGGCCTATACCTGATAACTTTGTCATGGTGGTAAGCCTTCAGTGAACTCCAGACAAGGCACAGCGATGTCAGTAGCATAACAAAGAGACAATTGGTAGGACTCAAGAGACTGGTGTTTACTACTGGGCTGCTTGCAAGTCATTTGAACTCTGTGGTTCTGCTTCTTTCTCTATAAAATGCTGTCTTGACAGTTATCTCCCTTGAAAGTGTTTTCAGATAGATTGGTAAAATCTGACTTATTAACCATCACTTCTGTGAAGCTGCAGGAGATCACTGTGCTGTCACTGTGACATCTACAGCTGTCAGCTCATGATCCTGTCCTGAGTTTATGCCTTGTCTTTCCCAGTTCCATGAGCTAAAAGTTACCATGGGCGACTGCCATTAAGACTATGAATAAGATCATGCTAAAGGCTAAGACACCTGTCTGGCTGCTTGGCTTTCTGTCTTCATGCTGTTTTTACATTAATAGTGCTTTCTGATAAGCCAGTCCTTCCACAGTAATTCCATCAATGTAGCCATACTTGGGTATAACCGTGATGGCAAAGGACTTCTTGATCCTTGTCATATTAACTGGCTTTCGCTTCTGCAAGCAAGTTAGTGTAATCTACAAAGAACTATAGTCAAGAAGATACAGTAATAAGCTGGGTGGCAGATAAATGACTTTCCCCAGAACATTCTGTATTAAATAACATGAAGTGAAAATACATCAGGGACCCAGCCTTCTGCTTACATAGCCCAGGGGAGCTTCACAGAAAGCTTGCCTACAAAATTCAGTTTTCTCTCTTCTCTCAGAGTCAGGATGTTTTAACAGATATTAAATGAGTATCTGTAAGTGATGTGAGAAAATACAAACACAACCTGGAACTTCAGCTGTTTTAATTGTAGGAGCAACAAACCATAAGATGTGTGCCATGCCGTGCATATAAACATCTCAAACTGTAATCTAGTATTACAATAGTTTTTAGGGATAGTTTTTATTGTGTCAAGCAATAGGGACTATATTGAAATATAGGTGCTAGATATATGCAGAGCCCACTCCGAAAGTAGTACCTTCTATTTTACTATGTTGGCCCCCAGAATCAGAGGTGGATGTTGGTGACAGTAGAGATTGACCCTTCTGGCCAATATTCTCTTACATTTTATTGCTGTGTGAGACATGGCAGCAGAGGGGCCGTCTGACAGAATGGTAGATGACATGGAAGTGCACATGAAAAAAGGTGAGGCATTGAATGTGACCGCAAAAAAAAAAAAAAAAAAAAAAAAAAAAAGGCACCCATGGACATTCACTGACACTTGCTGAACGTTTATGGAGACCAAACAAATGGATGTGAGCACAGTGAGGCGGTGGGTGGTGCATTTTAGCAGTGTCAACAGCAGCAGTGGGTGACCTTCACTGGTGCAGGCTCTTGGTCACTGCTGGCAAAAATATACAGCTAATGGTGGTGACTATGATGAAAAATAGCGTTTTGTAGATGAAAATCTGTCCGATCAGATAGTGGTATTGTGCTCTTTGCATCTGTTGTCATTTCCATGGAAACAAATAGGAGGCACTACTTTCAAGGTGACCTGTGTAGGAGGAAAACATTAGTGCTGAGAACCTTAATGGCTGAAATGCACGGTACTCTTACTTTGATTGCCTTTACCCTGGTCCAAATTGCTGTTAACAACTGAAAAGCATTAAGTGCTCCTTGGACCACGCCTTTTGCTTTAGCATCACCTGAAGTTGAATTCCGCTTGTCTGCTAAGGGCCTGCTCTGTTTTATGTAATTCCAGAATTTGCTTGCACAGAGTAGGCTATGCTGAATTTTTTTGAGTGTGTTGCAGGTGTTCTGAACTTCAGCTTGTAGCTTCACATAACATGTTAAAGAACATTTTGAAAGGCTTTGTGGTACAAGCCTTCTCCCTCCGACAGAGCAGCAGTGCTGTCCCTGGCCGTGCACAATGGCTAGATGAACTATCAGCCTGCTTGTGCTCAGTCACTGCTCAAGAATGCAACACAAAAAGGCACACTGCCAGAATAAATGAAGTACTCGAGTGTGCTGAATTGTTTTTTGATTGCTTAAGAAATACTTTTATGGTTGGACAAACAAAAGATAAAAACAACTGCTAATTTTAGAGTGTTTTTTCTGTTATTTGTTTAACATGAATTACAATGCTAGTCAATAAAAATCTATTTCAGTGTGACTCTTTAAAGGGAAGCTGATAACAAAAGGCAATTTTTTCCTGCCATTTATTTTATCACCACTTTCCTCGTGCTTACTGATACTGAATTGGTTTTATAGAAACCAGCAGTCATTGCAGTAAGTAACAGAGCTTGTGATGGCTTCCCTAGTGTTGATACGTACTCTTTTAGACAATGCAAGAAGCAAGAGATAGGTTGATCCCTACTAGTTTTGACAGAATAACTAAAGAAAGTGACAAAGAAGCAAGAAACAACTTCTTCTGACAACTCAAGCAGCTAAAGCTTGAGAAGTCAGTAATTAAGAAAACCAGTAAGTGGATATATTGAGCTGGACTGATGCAGAAGAGAAACTTGGTGAATCTTGTGTTATCATGAACGAGAACACATCTGCCTACCCTTCCGAAGAGCAAAGAGAGGAGAAGAAATTAAACCTTCTCTTAGTCACCCTTCAGCACGTACTACAGAAATCTGTCCAACCACAATGGAAATTAGCACAATCAGAAATAGATCTCTCTTCTTCCTGAAGCACACTTTCAAACAGAACGATAAGCTTCAAAAAGTTTTTGGAAGAAAGGACTTCTTCGTTGCAATCAATGATTTTAGTATCTAAGCTGATGCAATTTGATTCGTATTTGTGAAGAAAATGCTTAACTGCAAAATTGAGGGTTATATTAGGATAGCTTTATAGCCAATCACTGCAATTATTTCATTCACATTAAATCATCTGCTACTTTTTTTTTTTTTCTCTGTGACATTTTTACAGGCTATCTTTGAAGCATTTATTATTCCTTAAAAAAAGCCCTGATGAAGAAGTGATGTGGCCAGGAGAATATGTATGTAATCAGGCTTCTGCTGGCTAGTATCGGCAAGATTTACCCTTAATTTAAGCAATCTGCAAGTAATCTTTTTTTTTTTTTTTTTTTTTTTTTTTTT
>PPHD01006191.1:14852-24990 GCA_002909625.1 Bambusicola thoracicus
TATGTTCTCTGCCTTAATTTATGAATAAAGCATAGCATAAATATTTAACAAAATATTAACAAATTCAAACAAGATTTCCTCTAAATACCCTTGGAATACACATGCAGTGGTTCGTGTCTCCTGACTCACTTGGGATGCCTAGACACTCATAAACAAAACACGACCTTCTTAATTTTTATTGGTAAAATGGTAAAGACAAGAATTAGTGTCTCAGTTTCCCTCCTAGATGTAATGCTCTGCAGAATACCAGTATTGTTGCTGCCAGGTATGCTGATTTTTTCCCACTCTGAGTGTGCCTGGATCCCTCCTGAGGCACAGCCAGTGGGGCTGCCCTAAGGAACACCCCAGAACACTGGGCCCAGAGTCTTCTGTGGGGTCTGTTCCTACGATCTAACAAGCTCTCCCTTGTATTGTGCTTAGAATTTATTTTCCACCATGCTGGAAGACATACAGAACTGATAAATATATATATTATAAGTCCTTCATTCTCACTGCCCTCTTTTGAATTCTCTTCATCTTGTCTAGGTTTGTCAGCCTGCCCAATCTACTTAGAGTGTTTCAGATGAGCAGGTGAGGGCTTCCTCGTATCAAGCACAGCAAGCTATTTAATGCTCGTCTTTTTCCCTTCTCGTTTACACCAGTATCACTCATTGATTCATAGTCTGAATCTTCTGTACTGCAGTTGGTCAATTATTTCCCATTTTTGTTTGAAAATAGGACTTAATTTCAGAGAAGTCATTCTTTACAAATGCGAATCTTCTGCTCCAGAGAGCAGAGTGGGGAGGAGAGAATGGTACAAGATTTTTTAGGACCTCAGTAGCAAAGGCCTTACAACAAATGACATAATAAAATTTCCGTTCCAATAAGAGAATAAAAAGAGGAATATAGATAGTAAATTTTACATCCCTTCTAATGCTGGAAATCTCACACAGCACAGGGACAGACACCAGTTATATTTTCCCTCTACAGATCCTGTGCATGGAGGAGTTCCTTCTACCTCCTGTGCCCTTGTACCTTTTATTTTTTGTGTCAAAATCACGTGTCTTCCCTGGCAGCCTGAGCTGCCATCCCTGTCAGAACATCCACCAGGGTGCAGCACAGTTTCCTTACAGCAGGTTTCCTTACAGCTCATGCTTTTATCGGATCTGTTTAAGCCTTGAAGACAAGGTCCAGCAGAGCAGACGTGGCCCATTCCAGGTTACCGGCACCTTAAATGTAATGTGTTCTGCAACAGGGAGGGATGTTCAGTTGTGCATTGTTGAATTCAGACTGTTTCTCTGTTTCTATCAAAATAATACTGCATGTGTGCACCTAAGACAGCTTTTTGTGTACTGCGTTGGCCTCCCATTAACTGGGCTCCTATTTATTCACTTGGGTGTGTAAGCATAACAGACCTGTGAAGCACATCCTAGGAAAGCGCTTGACATCATCTTTATCTACAAAGCTTTTATCTCATAAAACACATACACAGGAGATTCATAGAAACATATAAAATACTAAGAATGACATTGCCTTATATAAATTAAAACATGCATTTTCAACTGCAACATCAGCAACACCAAAATACATTTATATGGATGCAGTGTGCCCTAGAAAGATGTGGGCTGTGTAATTCAGAAAGAAAGGAAAGAAAGAAAATTGTTACGAAGTATAGAAGAGAATAGCGTAAGTAGGTTACATAGATATCCCTACATGTGTTTTCACAGTATAAGCGTAAGTAATAGGTGTTGAAAATGAAAGAAAACACCTATCTTGTTAAGGATACATTTTATTCTCACTTTCTTCACAAGAACTATTTTCCAGAACAGAAAAAAATCCCATGATCAATCTGTTTGTCACATACTTTTGCAAAGCTAAGGCCTTGGTGCTTGGTCTCATCCACACATCTTTACGTTGCCATTAGCTTCATGACTGTAATGAAAGACTCAGCAGTAAAAGGGCTGTTCTCTGCACCTGTTTGAGAGCTCTCTATCAAGCAATGATAATGACACAAGGAATCCTTTAGTCAGTTGTGTAGAGCTGCATGACTAAATTATAGCTGAGGATCAGCTATTTCACTGCTCACCTTGCTTTGTATAGCTCTCAACCATAACACTCTTCGGGTGGTCATCTCCAGCTTTTTATTAAAGAACTGGAAAAAGAAACACCAAAAGAAAGCTCTTTTCAGTGTTTTTGAACAGTTAACGTCTTTAACATTAACATAACAGTTAACACCCAGTTAACATATTCACACTGTGATAGCACAGTGGTTGCCCCAGGTAGCACCTGTCAAACACTTGACTATATTTAGGGACAGAATTTCTGCCTACGTGGCCTTCACTCAAAAATAATTGAGCTGCTTCAGTGCTGACTGGCAAGATTTTTCTTTGCTCAGAAATGAGAAATAGAAAATTACAGTCCGAAAGGTAACAAGTCACAAAACCATTATTTGAACTCGGGTTTTATAGCAGAAAACATTTTTCAACCTCAGTTAAAAAAAGAAAAACCAACCTCAGACAACCCTACTGCCCATGCAGTAATGCAAATTATTAAAATTAAAAGCATAAGGGAGAAAAGCAGGAGAGGCAAGTAGGTTATTTGGAACTGATATATGTCTGTTGGTGGTAAGCACCAACGAGAGTGTTGCTAATAGATGTTCTCAGCTGGAAAAAGAGAAAATGGAATGTAACACAAATTTTCTCTCTTCAAAACACAGCGATTCATGTCTCATTGTGGAGGCTTTCCACAAACAGCTTTAGCTCTGCTTGAGCGTGTAAGTATCAAATACAGAGGGAATGAAAGGGAACGTTTGGACAGGAGCTGTAATACAGACCTACAAAGCAATTTTGGTGCCTAATGTTACACCTGAAATGGGATGCAATGTATTTGCTGTTGTGACTGTTATGTGGGATGTGTGAGAAAGAGACAGCTTCATACAGACAGGCAACTTTTAATAATAACATTCAGGCAATGAAATTATTCCAGTGAAAAATGCAACCAGTTGAGTTACTTTACTTTGCTATTTCTCCATTTGGTTGGTTCATCTTACTAATATCCAAACATATGACTCTCCTACGTATTTTTACAGTGCTAAGATAACCCTTAAATAATTTCTGGCATTAGGATTATGCTAGAAGGCTCCCAGGACAGCAAGTTCATGCAAAACAAACAAACAAACAAAAACCCCACTGAATTTGCACTCATTCACTGAAAGAATTCCAGACATCACAATATCCATCCAAATTAATCTCAATCCTTTCATGGAAGGCAGTGTGCTATGGCGATGATATTTAAGGAGTGTTGAAAGGCGACTGAATAAATGACATTTGTTTGCTTAGAAATTAAAGAAAAATGAAACAATTTGCCCCTGAAGATTGATATTTCAACTTCAAGCACCAAGAACTAACATTAAACCTTTTACAGCACTCAAACCCTGCCACACACATATAAGATTTTATAACTCAATCAAGGCACTTTTGTTCTCTCATTGAAGGAAGAAAGGAAAATGGAAGCATGTAGGTGATAAAAAGATAAAAAGGAAGGTCCAAGGAGGCCACTGGGCTAAGTGTGTACCAGTTGCTAAAATTTCCATTACAGGTTCTTTTTTCAGCTTCCAGAGCTTACTCATAGAAAGACCCTCATCAAGCTCAATTGTGCCTGTTCCTCAGCCTGCATGCAGAGGAAAAACATTTTCAGCAGTGTCTATTCAGGGCAGCAAAGTTTACTTTTCTCCAACTGTTCCAGGAACACTTTCAGTCTTGGCTACAGATACGAGGTTTGTCAGCCTCAACAGGATGTATATTCGTGACGAGCAAGAAGTCATCTCCTTGTTAATGCATTAAAGGCAGAAGTTGCACTGCTGCTGACAAGTGCTAGGTAACTCAGTACCTACCAGCACATGCTTACTCATACATTTGTTTAGACAAATCTGCTGTGATACAGGCTGAAGAAGAATTCCATGGCCACTGAAAATGTATAAACGCAGGAAATTCAAGATTTTACATAATGTTTCTTTTTCAGTTCAAAAACTGTCATGACTTTTTTTTTTTTTTTTTTTTTTTTTTTCTTCCAATTAGAACAACTTTCTATCATAAGAATAAAAGGGATAAATAAGCCTCAGGTAGTGACAATATATTTGCTTCAAATATCCGACTGTCGGTCACTATTTTCAAAGACAGGAATTAAAACTTTGCTTTTAGCCCCAATCCATCTATCCCCTTTTGCTTCTCTTTCTTATTTTTCACTCTCCCTTTCTCTTACAGTTGTAAAATGACACAAGGCTCACCTGAATTTCCTATAAAACTGCACAGCTTAGGTAGATATCATCACGGGAGAGCAAATGCATGTAGGATAACTGTTCTGTAGAAATCTGCTATTAAAGTTGACAGACCTTGAGTGTCATTTCACTGTACTCTAACTGCGGGGATTTGTGAATCCAGTCACTTCCTGCTCCCTTCATGGGTGGGACATGACAAGGATTTAAAGCTGTGTATCAGTGCAAAGTTACCTGCATGACAACCTATTACTCCTTTGGAATGTTTCAAGCACTCATTGCAAAAGTGTCCAGTAAGCAAAAGTTTGCTATATTCCTTGAGTGCTGAGATTTTTCAAGTAATGCATTTCTTCCCTCTGTTCTGAGAGATCCCCATTTGGACTTCCATAAGAATTTTGTGCCAGAGATTTTCTCTGCTTGTGTTATGTAAAAAGATCATCCCCATTCTTTATCACCTGTTAGAAATGTGTAATTTTTTTCTGTTTTATGTTTTTGGGCTCTTCCATATTAGCTTAAATACAGTTCTGAGTCTTGTAAGCTTAAGCTCTTGTGTGACACGTGTCTTCAACTGTTCTAGGTGATTTAGCAGGTATTATATCAGTAATAACATACATTATATCAGTAATAATATACATCACAGACGGAATATCTCTGTTTATAGAGAGCAAACATACAAAGGAAAGCACAGCATAATAATTCATATAACATACAGAGTAACATGGGGATTGATTGGAGAAAAAGGCTCTTGCTATGTCTGAGCATCACTGGAATGAATAGAGAGAAAGAATGAGAGAAATAGAGAGAAAGAATGAATAGAGAGAGTAGAGAAACAGAAACCTCTGCTTTCTCATTAAGGGAAAGGAGAATGACTCTCAGAAAGGCTGTAAGGAAACCGTTATTTTCTGTGGATAGCCAGGGTAACACTGTTTAGTGCAATGAGCAGATAATATGCTGAATTCTCTCCTTCTTATCACTTCCATGTCAATTCAAATGCAGTCAGATCTTGATTACAACTGCAGTAAACCACAAATAGGTTTGAGACAATATAAAACAGAGGCATGAGTGATGGTGATAAAAAAGTGAGGTAAGAAAGGCATTGCAGGTGCTGAATTTCCAGAAAAAAAAAAAAGAAAATGATTTAATCTGGGTTTTCTTCCATGACAAGGGTTTTTAAATTACCTGCTAGATTTTAAAAGTAATTGTGATCTGCAAGTGGAAACCCATCAGAAGAGAGGCTCAGTACAAGCAAGGTGGGAAACGAAGACAGGAGATATGCCTGTTCTGGCAACCCCTTTGCCTTTGTCTTTCCCCTGGAAGACAAGAAAGCAAGGCTACTTTCCTACTCTGCTTTATTTAGCATGGCAGCAGGTGGATGTGCCCAGTATCACTGAGGTGGTCTAGGGTCTTAGGATCAGCATCTGTCCACCTAATGTTACAACTATTAAAACACTGCTGTAACCCTCCAAACAGGAAGATTGAACTGCTCTAAGTGGAACCGTATGTTGCTTTTTTTTACATGTTTTGATTTTTGTTTTCCTTAGGTTGCTCTTACAGTCATGCAACTCCAGTGCATAACATGATGGTTCACAGCACTACTCACGCTGACACTATCTTCCTTACCGCACAGGATAATGAAGCCAATTTACATGAGTAATTACAGTATCAGAGGCAAACGAGAGACATAACCTCTATGTGGCTACCACCCCTATGTGATTTTCTGTTCCAATCTTTTCTCTGAAAACAAAACACTCTCCACAATAGAAAACTTGATTATCCGGAATTTGAAGGGATTGTGCATCCAAGCAGCACTTCTGCTGAACTCTTGCTCCCTATAAACCTCTTCTATAGTTTACGTTGGTAATTTCCAGCTCAAGGCTCTCAGTTAAATTGTTTCAGCAGTTCGTCTTAAGAGCCACCCACTCAGAAGTAAAACTGAGTACTCCATAAATAAAAGCTTGACAAGAAATTAATGAAATTCATAACTCGCAGAACAAAACTGGCTTTTTATTTTCAAGACTGTTTTTTTTTTTTTCATTTACTACTTGACTTTTTCTCCATTAAAGAAATACAAATTGGGGTGTTTATTTATAAATGTCTAAACTCTAGAATTTGCAAAGTTACTCTCAGATTTTTGTTGAAGAGGAGCATTTTTTAAGCGGAATTCTAATTTCTCATATGATTTAACAGTTAAGTCATATAAACATATGTCATAAACATATGTAAACATAAGTTGTACAAAACATGATGAAGCAGGCAGGAACCTGCATCTATTTAATTAAGTCTACCAATCTGTCAGTCCTACAGCATTCACCTTTAATTGTTTTCATTGTGTATTTTGACTATACTTGATAGTTTTAAGCTTCTAGACTTAGCATGTGCTGTGAATAGCTCTGCCCATGGAACAGGTCTCCTGCCCCTGCAGTACTCCCATCATCTGGTTTGCAGTTGAGCTACACCATGAAGAAAAGACACTGAAAACTAACTCTAGACCATACAGGTTTTTTTTTTCTATTTTATTCAGAAAAACAGATCAGATATAGCATGACAGTAGCATCCCATAGGAAATTATCCACATCAAATAACTGATAACATGTACCAAATGTCTTGCTACATTCAATCCTTTCTGGGGTTAAAAATGCAACGAAAAACCAAGGCAGGATTTATTTTAAAGCCTGTTAATGATGTTTGCAAAGAGCATTTATGAGTCAGAATGCAAAGCTTGTTCCACGGTGACTTAATTTGCCAGCCAAGAAGTGCTCTCAAGCTCTGCTAATCAAAAGAGTGAAATGCAGCCTTTGGGATCAGACTGAGCCTATTACTCAGAAGCTGAGAAAATTTTACTTGAGTTACCAGAGCAGCCTTAGAATCTATTTTTCCAAAATACAGTTAAATAGTTTTTACACTTTGCCACTCCAGTAGAGTGAAATCTCAGCACAGTACAAAACAAATTAGACATGCAAATGTCTATTAGTAATAAAGACAGGTAGGTGGATCTCTTTCACAGTTCAAGATAATTACCATGGTTTCTGAGGCCCTATGGACTTCAGAAGCCAATTGCTGTATATACCATTTAAAGGTCAGGTGACAAATCAGTGAGGTAGTTGGCTGCGTGAGGAATATTTTTTTCAAACAGATGTCTCTTAATGCAGTGATTTTATTATTCTCTTCTGATATCCTTTCATGTTTTGACTTGCCTAGAAAGTTAAAAAATTCTTACATCATTTTGTCATCTAATCACACGTGTCCTTTAAAACACCCACAGTGTGTATGTTAAATTACACTGCCTTTATCCAGCACTTTTTCAGCCACTATTATTGATTAGAAATTCTTTCGTTTGACCATTCATGGCTTAAAATTTTACTGTATGTACTTCCTTGTTATCTCCTAGTGCTTGATAACCAATAGTTCTCCTTTAATACTCCAGCTTCTAAAGCCTCCTTGAACCTCTCAGCTGATACGAGAGTAGACGATGAAGAGTTTGAGCTAAGAGTGATGCTGAAATTCAACCCCATACCCACATGGATTATCTGCTGTCTCCTATTGTAGAATCCTCTGCTTCTTTATTTCCCTCAATCTGGAATTTTACAGATTTCTCCCCTTTCCTGCTTTCTGTTTTCATTAATCTCACTTTACCCTTGAACATCACATCCAGATAATGTGACATGCTCTCCACCAATATCAAAGTCTTTATCTGAATGTTTTTTGTGTCTTCAGTAGTGCAAAGCCAATCAAATTTGCATTAGCAATAGTATTAACATAGCTCTTCAGGGGAACATATGCAAACTCATTTGACAGATACGCTCCTCTAGCTATGCTTAACAGGTGAAATCACATGGTGAGGTTGGCAGAGCCCTCTGGATCTTTTATCTGTTCCACCCCCTGCTAAGGCAGGGACACCCAGAGCAGGGTGGTTTTTGAATCATGTGTTTTTTGAAAATCTCCAAAGAGGAGACTCCACAGCCTCTCTGGGCAGCCTGTGCCAGCACAGCACAGAGGTGCTTCCTCATGTTCAGAGCTAATCTCCACTGCCTCTTGTCCTGGTGCTGGGCGTCACTGAGAAAAGCCTGCCTGTCTTCTGTCTTTTCTTCCCCAGGCTGCACAGTCCCAGCTCTCTCAGGCTTTCCTCATAGGAGAGGTACTCCAGTCCCTTTATCATCTTCATGGCCCTCTGCTGCACTTTCTGCAATATCTCTGTGTCTCTCTCTTGGACTGGACAGCACAGAAGTGGACACAGTACTCCAGGAGTGGCCTCATCAGTGCTTAGCAGAGAAGAAATGAGTCACCATACAGTACTTTACACTTCAAACATATACCAGCATCTTTTGCAGAGCAGAAGTGGTATAACCAAGAAATTGCTTCAGTGCCTCTGGACCAGTATTTCTAAAATTTTACTTCATATATATATATATTTTTAATACTGTACTCGGTAAATTGACAGCAATCATTTCAATAAAGTAGACTGTGTGGCATATTCACCTATCATATGTAATTCTGTATGTATGTACATAACTATATTTCATACAGAAAATATATATTCAGAAGACTCTAGTTACACTCAATTTAGTGTCATTTTATGCATTCTCTATGTTCCAGTGGGTTTAAGTTTTTGTTGAATAATTCAACACTATATTTTTCACTGTTGGAACTTTCATTTATGCTTCTATTAGGTTCTCATCTGACAGATAGCTGCACTCCTCATAAGTCTCCTCCTATCTGGAGAAGTAATTTTATTTTCTTACCCAGTGGTCACGCCAACCATGCCTATCATTTCCCTCGTCGCTCCTGTAAAGACACTTTTTCCAGACATTTACATTTTAGATTTCTTCATTTTATATAAGACTTGCATCAATGACTACTTGAATCATCTTCAGGCATATCCATTCTCCACCAACTGTTTCCATTTAACCACGTATCTGGAACTAAGGCCTATGAGAGATTTAAGATCTTTTTTTCTGCTGATCCAGAAAATGAAGTACTAACTTGAGTTTGTGTATCTCCTGTTTTACATTTGCATTTCACAGCAGAGATCTCTTAGTAATTCTTGGACACAATTAAAAAGAAGTTGCAAGATTAACATGCAAACAGACAAGTAAAGTACATCCGTGTACAAAGAAATCTTGACTCTTTCCACTACAAGCCACCAAGGGAAGTCCTGTAAGTATTATGCAGTTCTCAGGAAGCAAGTGATCAGAAAAACAAACAGGACTGAAATTTTCTTGTCTGCAGACTGCTGTCAGGCATCCATGTCATTTAATAAATGCCTAGGCAAATGGACATGATACGCACTTACATGTAATCATCCTAAAACAATTAGTCAGGGTTTCGTATCCTCTTGTCAGCTATGAGCACCTAAGCTGACTTGTGCCTCCAGAACACTCAATAACACTTAGCTGATTTGTATCACATTTAGATCATTGTTTTAAAACTTTGTCAGCAATGTGTCAGTAAACAGCAAGAGCGAAACTGTTGCATATTTCAGATTAGATCTGTCAGTGTCTTTTTTTAAAATACATACTGCATCAACATCTCTGTGGTGAAGAGATGTTCTTTACTATGTCAATTTCGTATGAGAGCAATATTTGCTGGTACTAAGAATTTGGATATTTTCAAGAGACAGACCTACTAGCAGTTTGTTAATATTGATCTCAGAGCCATATAAGCATCTATCAGGCTTACATTCTTACCAGAAAATTCCCTGCTGTCAGAAAGTTTTCTTCAGACATCAGCTACACAGCTTTGATTATAACTGTACCAGGACTTGGGGATCCTGGTAGATGAGAAGCTGGACATGAGCCAGCAGAGTGCACTTGCAGCCCAGAAGGCCAACTGTGTTCTGGGCTGCATTAGAAGAAGAGTGGCCAGCAGGGAGAGGGAGGTGATTGTGCC
>PPHD01006192.1:0-24989 GCA_002909625.1 Bambusicola thoracicus
CCTTGAACATCTCCAGGGTCGGTGACTCCACCACCTCCCTGGGCAGCTCATTCCGGTGCCTGACCACTCTTTTAGAGTAGTAGTATTTCCTAACGTCCACCCTGAAGCTTCCCTGGCGCAGGGAAGGTTCATATATGTCTAGGCCAGACCTGATGTTTTATGATGCCTTGGAGGTTTCACTCCATCTGGGAAAAATAACAGACTGTGATAAACATTGGAAATCTCTTGCTTAAAACTCTCAGTGTGCTCCTTTCAAATAGCTGCTTAGAGATTCTGCTAGTTCTGTGAGACTCACAGAAAGGCTTACAGGAACAGAAAAGCACGTAGTAGGCCATGATCAATTGCATGGTTTTGCACTGACTCTTAATGTACTTCACCACATTAATTACGTAGAGGCCCTGCTGGTGAAATTTGGAGTAAAAGATCTAAACGAAGCAAACCATGCATATGGTAGATGGCAGAGCCATCTAGAACTGGGGAGCTGGGAACAAGCTTTCAAAACATTTTTATGAAAATTATTGAGAAAAGCAACTTAGAGGAGCTGGGAGGCAACCTGCACAGGAGGAGGTGAACACAGCATGGTACCCTGCCACAGGGAAGAATCTTTATGACATCCTAATCCATGTGGAGCAGGAGAAACTTAACACCCCAAAGAGACCATTCTTGGTGAAGGAGCCATGCCTTGCTCACTTCGCAGAAGTAGCAGCACCCTATCAAAGAGGTGGCTGTTTTCATTGTGCCTGTGCAGAAGAGACTTCCAAATGATGTTTTCTTTGTTTATTTTCAGCGGATCCCTTTGAGATGATGTTGAAATCCTTCTTGAGGTACCAGTCCAGCCTGAATGGGGATACAGGAGAAGGCCACCTGAGAAGAAAGCTATATGAAAGTGGTGTGACAAAGTCCTTGCAAAGTAACTTAGCGCTCATCCAGAAGGTAACTTGCTCTTCTATCGAGGAGAAGCCATATGTAGCTCACGGAGGAAAGTTTAATGGGAATGATTACTAGGATAAAGAAGCTGCATTCAAATTAATACTGGAATTTTAAACTTCTGAGACAGGGAACAGCTTACGCCTTTTCAAACACAGTGTGAGCGTTTGGTTCCTGTTAGCTCCACTGGGCTGAGAGAAAGAGTTAGGTTTGGTGATATTTTATGCCAAGACATCAGATGCTGTTAAAGATCTTGGAGCATATGGTTTCTGGATTTATTTTACAAGGTAGGAGGAAGGAGCAACAAATCAGCTGTTGGGACCCCAGACAAGTGGAGAACTGTTTTATTGATTCAGTCCAGCATCCAGTCTAATTTTCTTAATATGGAACTACTCATTTTAAAGTGTTTAAGGTATTTTCTCTGACAGAGGGAACAGGAGGTGGACAGGGCTGTCTTACTCTGGGCGAACCATGGGCTCAGGCAGGATATATGGGGACAGAATGTTAACAGAGAAAGGAAACCCTCAAAAATGTAAATGCACACCATGACCTTGAAAGTGTGGTCTATCTGAGGAACTTAGGGTGGGAATGCCTTCAGTTTGGGGTATGTTTGGTAAATAGGCTATTGATATTACTGTTGGCTAATGGTTCCTTTCATCTTAAGTTGTCAGAAGAATTGCTAGCCAAATGGCTCTCCCTCCCCGAGGCTCAACACATACCACTCTGCCAGCATATGCTGGGCTTTGCCATGAAGTCTGTTACGCAGACAGCTATGGGCAGCAGCTTTGAAGATGACCAGGAAGTTATTCGATTCCGCAGGCACCATGATGCAGTAAGTGTCACAAAGAGCCAGGAAGTTTCCTGTACCGTTTTTCCAAGCCGACAGCTTGTATCTGCATGTACAGTTTAATAAGGGACTGCACAAGCTATTGCTGGACTTAAGCTTAGTGTTAGCTTAATGTTAAAAAGCTTTGAGGACTGTTGACTCAACTATCTGAAGCTAAAAACTGTCAGAAAGATCCTACTGGTCTTACTGTCGTTTAGTTTTAGGCCAGGTGTTTCTAAAGAATCTGCAGGAATTGGGATCCAGTGACAACTGAGATGTGTTTGATATCTCAGTCACTTAAAATTTCCTACGGGGAAGGCCAGTGGAACTTTGCATTGTCAGAGATCCTTTGAAGGCTCTGTGGTGCTGTGGAGAGGGAAAACCTGAGGAAATCTGAAGCTGTGTTCACATTTGAGGATGTTAAGTCTGTTGGTGATATGGTAGGAAAGAAACAGTTTCATCTCCTGCTCAGGATGGCTATGCCTTTTCCCATATGGTTGTAATTACAGGTTTTTCATTTCAAAACACTTTCAGCTGTTAGACAAGTGAGAACTAGAATAGTGTTCTGAAGAGGACACTAGTTTCATATTCAGAGGAAGACTTCATTTTATTTAATGTTTTCATTTTATTGAATAGAGCAGAATGAAGGAGTCCCTGCCTGTGGTGAGTGACAGTGCTCTTCTCTCTGTCCTTCCTTCAGATCTGGTCAGAGATTGGGAAAGGTTTCTTGGATGGGTCCCTTGACAAAAACACAACTAGGAAGAAGCTGTATGAAGATGGTAGGTTCTTCCCAAATCCAGTCTCCCTACCACTTCACTCCTCCACTCTGATTAATGCTTAGGGATTATCTAGCATATGGAAGTACTTGATTTGCCCAGCTGTTTTGGCTTTTTGGCAGTTTGTTGTTGTGCCGTAAGCTACCAGATGTGTCCTCTTTACTCTTGCAGAAGATTAGAAGATATCATTGCTTTGTGGTTCAGAGATAAGCCCGTCATTGTTGGTGTAGTTCTAGTATCTGCGTGCTTGCTACCTGTTCTGTGTCTTCTTAACTTTTGACCTCTCTTGTAGATAGGCAGCTGTGCTTAGTGAAGACCAGTGTGTCATTTTGTCACAGTTAATAGTTAAAGCTTTTCAGTATTGACTAATAAGATTTTAAACCAGAGTAGCCTCTATGTAAAACTAATAAATTAGTCCTAGATCCTGAATTTGTCTGAATTGAGCCACTTAAAACAGACAACCAGCAGCATCTACGTCCCTAACTCCCCCTAGTTCCCACAACAGCCATGAGTAGTTAGGCATCCAGATATCTTGAGATGAGTGGAACCTTTGTGCCTAAATCCTCCCACGCTTGCCCCACTTTCGTCTCCCTGCCTATGCAGACTATTTAGCACCATGTTCCTTTGAAATCATTTCGTAGAGCTCCTGGCAAAAGGGAGACCATCAGTCAGCAGATGTGCCATAACACTTGAGTAATTGTAACTCCATGGGCAATTCAAGTAGTGTTATCTGGCTCAAACATTTTGATTGTGGGAGCTGGTTAAACACATTACGTGATGGTTCAACACTGATTATTGTTTGACCTTCTTTTACCTGATTTCAGCTCACAGAGTACACGTCTTGCTTATACCTGTAAAGTTGGCTTTTTATAGGCAGCTGGTAATATTTCATTCCTACGTTTTCATCTAACTTAGAGAAATCACCTTCCAAATTCAACACTAACTTGTAACAGACTGCTTCAGTATGCGAGTCCACCACGGACAATTGTCTAAGATCTGTTTGGGGAGATGGATTTACTTCTCTGCAGCTCTCAGAGTGACCTGCATTAAAATAATCATTTCTTTTTCTCCAAAGCTCTGAAAGAGATGGAATCTACCTTAAGGAAAGTCATAAAGGAGCGCCGAGGCAGATCATTCAACAGGCATGTCTTTATAGATACCTTGCTACAGGGGAACCTGAGTGACCAGCAGGTTTGTACAGATGTTATGTTATCTCACATTAATGGAGTTCTACTAGATTGGCATCTTATTATGTTGTAGCCTTTGGTTAATCTAAGCTTTTGCATTTGGGTCAGATTCCTAACTAATGCAGTGTTTTCTCTGGCTCTTTTTCCAGTCCTGCCATGCTTAATTGAATTAGACCTTGGTAGCCTTCCTTGCCACTGTTTCACCGCTATTTTTATAAACCAGAAGTGTGTTAGTATTAAGCTTGTCTGAAGTGCTGTTACGGTGGAGGTTCTGTAAGAGAGTTCCGTCTTATAGATGAATTTCCTGCTCTCTGCACTAAAGAGATTTCATGTGCTTGAGTGGAGAATGTGCTGCTTCTTTTTAATCTTTGCATCTCATGGACTTCATTCTCTGAACTAGATTTTGTTTCCTAGATTTTGGAAGATACAATGATTTTCTCCTTGGCAGGATGCATTATTACTGCTAACTGTAAGTACAGGTCATAAATAACTTTCTGTCCTCAGATTCAGCTATCTAAAACTGAATGTGATGATGTGAGGCTTAATCTAGGCTCATAAAAAGTGTTATCCATCATTCTGTCTCTCCTGAGCTACAAAGGTATAGAAGCAGGTAGTTTTATAGCACACTCAATACAGCATCACAGCCACTGAGTTGAAGCTGTGTTTGACAGCCTTCTTAGCCTTTTGGTGAACCTTTTGTTTTTTGCTTGGACACTTAACCTCAGTCAAGTGATGCTAAATTTGATGAAGGAGCACCAAAAATTGCACGTCTCAAAGATAGTGGTGTAAAATGGCTTCTGGTATGTGGGAAGGAAGTTAGAGCAGAGCACTGAGGTGAGATTGGCTGCTTTGAATTTCTGGGGGATAGGAATGATTTATATAGGGGAGAATTCCTCTAGGAACTACTTTGAGATTTTTTAAGGATTTTGGAAAAGAAGAAAGTAGATGGAAATATGACCTGAAGCTGTGTAAAATCTCTTATAATGTGAGGATGGTTTGACCCTGATTATCAGGTCCTGTATATCAGTGAATGGGACTGGGACTTCAAACGAAACCTTTGTGGTGCTACTGGATATTGGAAGATGTGGAAAGTAAATTTGGCATCTACATAAACACTATCCCTGAAGATTATCCTCTCCAAATATTCCAGGAAGGCAGTTTTTGAAGGGGCTTGGCTCCTCAGGGGTTACCAGATAGCATGCATAAATAGACAGAAGTGGTAGAAACAATCTTGTAGCTTTAGAGGAGCTGCATCCTACACACTTATTTCTTAGGCAGGGTTTATTTCTCAATGTGCTGTAGAGGATATCTTCTGAGTACCTCACAAGATGGAGGTAGAGGAGACAAGTGCCGGCCAATGTGCTGCAGAAAGCCATACTGTTCTTCTCCCTACCTGTCAGGAACCCAGACAGGGAACTTTCGGGTGCTTTGAACAAACCAGCCTTTCAGCTGATTGATCTGGTAACCCTGGTTCTCCAGAATGGGTGATTGCTAGAGCATTACAGCTGTTTCATGGACCACAGGGCTGGGAAAGAGACACGCTTTGATTGCTGCTTTGCTGGATTGTGAGGTCTCTTCCCCAGGGCTGTGAGATGGAATGACTCAGTCTCCTACATGGCTTCCTAAGCTCTTCATAGTGCTAGAAAGATAATTTAAGCTTTCAGAATCTCTTGTTACACTGGAGTTCAACCTCTGCTCCTGACTCTGAATAGAATATCAGTACAATATACCATAAACAGAGGTCACCCTTGTCTGAGTCAGAAAAACAATGTTGCAAATACAGGAAGTAAAAAGACTGAATACAGTTAGTAAAGGTTTGAATTTGCTGGATCCAGTATTGTCTTGATTCCTTCCTCAGTGTGTACCTGGGCAGTCTATTTCCTGACAACGTCAGAAGATGTACAGCAGAATCTCTGCAAGGAGGTAGACCACGTTCTGGGGAAGGGACCAATTACACATGAGAAAATTGAGCAACTCAGGTGGGTCCCTTGCAAGGAAATGCAGAGAAAGGTTTTCTTGTGAAGTGGAAACAGGGGCTTCATGTGCCAGAGGCTGAATACCAGCCTATGCTGGGTCAGGAGAAAGCATTCAAAAGCTACTACATTTTTTGGAAGTGATCAAACCACAGGGTGACTAGCAGCAGAAATAGGATCCACTATAGGGCTCCAGATAATGGGGAATTGAATGCTTTCTTCAGGGTGTCTATAGGAGGCCTTTGAGGTTCACTGATGGGGAAGAGAGCACAGAATCCATGCCCTAGCTGCTTGAAAAACACTCTGCCAAGATGAACCCCAGAAAGTGTCTCTAATCAGCCACCAGTGAACCCTGCCTGTACCAATGGAACTGAAGTCCTTTAAGGAGGAGTGGTAATTCAGAATAAAAGAATATTGAGAATACCTTCTTCATCCTATTGTATGTCTCAAGGGATCAGGTTGATGAAATTGAATGTATATTCAGTTTTGGGGTCCACAGCAATCCTGGTGTGAGCCTGGGATAGGGCTGCAAAAATCATGAATGGGAGCAGAGATTTACTCCTGATCTTGATTAAGTCACGCAGATGGAGTGGGACAGAGAGTAGCAGCTTCTCTCCCACATATAAAGAAACAAAGAGAAAAAAAAAATTAGTGGGTGTATATGCTGGCTATTTATTAACTCTAGGCTTAGGATTTCAGGAATAAAGTCATTAGGACCTTTCAGGCTGTGGAGCAAGGATGAGAGTTAGCGTTTTTATGGATGAACTGATAACATTCGTTTTTCGTACAAGTGATGTCCGCACTAAGATGCTTTATCCCAAGGTTTCAGTAAAGGAGTATAAGTGTGGGTTTCCTGCTGCTTCCTGTATGAGTGAGGTATAGGAAAAGGAATGGTGTGTTTATCCTTTCTAGCTGGGTTAGTTTGATTTAAGGTCTGGAAGAGGTGGGATGAGAGAGATTTTGATGAACTGATAATGAGATGTAATGCTTATTGAAAAGATGTCGGGACTCTTTGTCACGTTAAAAAAAACTAAAAAGCTCCTCAGCGTGGCTGCAGACAGCTCCAGGAACAGACTGGGGCCCTGGGGGGCAGCAGATGAGCAAGCTCTCCTTTCCTATCTCCAGGACACGAACAAGCTTCTTTCTGAAAGGGTTAAACTGAAAGAGCCTTATTGATTGCAGATACTGTCGACAAGTTCTGTGCGAGACAGTGCGAACAGCAAAGCTTACTCCCATTGCTGCACAGCTGCAGGAGCTGGAGGGCAGAGTCGACCAACATACTGTCCCCAAAGAGGTAGGGCAGTACCAGGAGTGGCCTACTACCTAGGCCACCCTGCTTTACTGAAGGGAAATTTCCTGTTTCCTCTTCATCATACTTCTTTCTCCAGAGGGGTGAGGAAGGACGATTTCTTCTGACACATGTTTAACCTGAACAGCTGGTCTGTCATCTGAAAGTACTATTTGGTCAAAGTTTGCCATGCAGTTCCTCTATGGGATAGGCTCTGGGAATTCATGCTCTCTTCCTGAGCAGTTTGGCTTCTGGTTCTGAGTCCATTGGGAATTAATCATCTTTTGAAGGGGTTTGTGGTCTCAACTGTGCAAACAAAAGCATAGTTTCAGGCCTAATCATATCAGCTGTGTTTCCCACGTGAGAGTGGTACCTTCCATTGCAGAGAGTAAAGAAGCATACACATACATACTAGTAAGTGTAGGGGAATGGGATCTGGCCCTCTCTAACCACCAAGATTTGCAGCATGGGTCTTAAGTTAAAATCCTCATGTGAGCATTTCATTGTAGAAATCTGTAGGTGAATGTAACATATGATGTTTTAAAATGACTTGTTAAAATGAGTGGTCCACAGAATAGTCATTGTCCTGCAGAGCTGTCCAGATGTAGCTTAAATTGTGTGTTTTCTGGTCTGACATACATATCCTCATTTTCTTTGCAGACACTTGTACTTTATGCTCTTGGTGTGATGCTGCAGGATAGTTCATCTTGGCCGTCACCATACAAGTATGTAGAATCAATACCTTTATTCTTTTCCAAATGAATTCCTTTCCTTTTTTTTAGTTAGTATTCTTTAGATCTTACTTCCATACACAGCCTTCTTTGCTGCAGAGCCTGTGTTAAGCAGATTTTGGAGATGAGAGGGAGTCCGTAACAAACTGGATTTGTGAAGATCCTTGTCTCCTTGGACAGGAGTTTGGGACGGTTCAAGTCATGATCCTCCTAGACTTTTTGTATGTGCATATGTTAGAGATTTACAGGTTTGTTTGTTTGTTTCCACACATTGCTTTGGCCAATACTGGTAAATTCGTCTTAATGTTTTCTGTGAATGAGAGAGATTAAGATTTGAATGGTTCTGGAATCACTGTCAGCAGGAAACAGTGATGGAAGGGAGGAAATGTCTGACAGAAGTTTTGTGTTTTCAGAGGGAAGGAAATGCTATCTCATTACTTTGTCTGCGGAAACAAAACTGGATCCAGGCTAGTATATTGGAAGTTAAAAAACAACCAAAAAAAATGTAGCTTACTGTGGCCTCTGGGTGGCAAGTATTAACGTTAGTTTCATTTACTTAGGCTGGAAAAAAAAATGTGGGTCAGTTATTCTAGAGAGAGAAAAGAGGCAGCTGAAATCTAGAAGGAAGAAAGCCCTTAGAACAGAGCTTGTTCTCTCCCGCAGGCTCTTTCAAAAGAGTCAGGCATTGATGATCTGACCTATGAGCATCTTGGCAGGGATTGCCCAGTAAGGTGGGGCATGCACTGTGCTTAGAAGGGCCTCACTGGGACTGCGTTTAAAGAAAGGTGAAGACTGCTGTGAACACTGTGTTTATTCCAAGGAGAAGGAGAGTTGAGGTAGTGACTGTATTTATGTGACAAAGGTAGGAGATCTGTGCTTTGCAGTCCTTTCACCTATCTATCTTATATATAACCTCTGTATTTGTTTGCCTTTCCTTTTTTTTTTTTTTGTTTGGCTGAACAGCTGTGATTTCTTCCCTATTTCAGTATATGTGATTTGTCACTTCAGGGGAAATGTAAGTGTGATGCTGCTTTAACTGAGGGTCAGCACCCACATGCCTTTTCAGCGTGGAGGAAGCAGAGCTTGAATGTTTATACAAGAAACCAAAGGCTTGAAGTACAAGCAGAAGTATTTAGCAGAAAATGAAAGAGGACTGACCACCTTCAATCCATTATGTTTCCTGTTTGTTTTTTATTATTATTATTTTTTCTGTAATAACTTATATTTAAATTGAACGGTATTTTATTAACCTCCTTTTGGTTAGTTGATTATGGGAACCTTGTTTAAACTTGTGCAAACCCCTGATATTAGTTTTCTTACAGCCTCCACCATACTAATGCTGGAAGCTACTTTTCTCACTTGAATGAGTCACCAGCTTCCCTCCCCCAGCATATACACATACACACACCAGCTGCTTCATGAGAAGGGCGAGGGGCAAGGAAAAAAAGGAAAATATTTTTGGAGGTGTGAGAGGGGGAGGGATGCAGGGAGACTGGTGGGATAGAGAGAAGAGACAAATCAGATTGTCTGGGCCCTGGAGGGAAATGGAGGGCATGTAGCTGCATCAGCTCAGCTGTGTACTCAAGCTAAATACCCACTGCTAAGAGGTAAAACATACTAGTTCCAGTCCTGTATCACACTCGGTTATTAAGCATTTTGACCAAAGTGGGACACAGCTGACCAACAGAGAACATAGATGGAGTGGATGCTCAGTTACCTTCCTATACCTGTGTGGAATTACCCAGCATAATTTAGAGAGAAGGCTGACGCTTTTTGCAGTTGCTCCATTACCAGTGTCTTACTCTGGTGTGTGTGTTACCACACATCCAGAGGAAGGATTTTGTGCTCACTCAGTGTGTTTCGTCTTTCATAGATTTGACCCAGAGAGATTCAGTGAAGATTCAGCCATGACAAACTTTTCCTTGTTGGGTTTTTCAGGAAGCCAGGAGTGCCCAGAGTTGAGGTGAGCATTAGAAAGCAGGTTTTTGTGCGTTTCTGTGGTAGAGAGAAAAGGAGGTTGTTTCAGCCTATTCCAGTCCAAACTGGCAGTTGTTTTTTGGCATATTTACTTCGTAGCAAGGTTTTTATTCTCTTTTTCTGCCTCCTTCCTCAGGTTTGCCTATATGGTGGCTACAGTTCTGTTGAGTGTCCTGGTAAGAAAACTGTACCTTCACCCAGTTAAAGGACAAGTCATGGAGACCAAATATGAGCTGGTAACCTCACCGAAGGAGGAAGCCTGGATAACGGTGTCTAAGAGAAGCTAAAAACAAGCAAAACAAGGGTCTGAAAGTGCCAGCAGTGAAGTTCTGGGCGAGTGACTTAGAGGGAATCATGCTGGCAACACAGTGACTCTGCCAAGGAATTTTCCACACAGATTTTGTTACTTTCCACATTATTAACTGCATACCCTTCTTGGGTAATTTTTTCTAATTCAACTAATAGTTGTATTAAAGTAGATGTAATCTGTATGCTTTTTTACACTTTTTTTCCCAAAGGATTGCAAAGGAAGCAGCAAAACCGAGCAGTGGTCTATCTGTGAACTGTTCAGTGCCAGCTAGTCAAAGGCTGGGCCCCAGGTTAGTCCAGCCCCTTCCCACTAGCAGGCAGATCTAGGTAAGAGACTGTGCCGCAGGGCATGCTTCTTCATGGATCCCAAGTAGGTAAGACCTTGAAGACAGAAGGACAAAATCTTTCTCTAAATATAGGTATTTTTATTGAGAGTGTCTTTCCTTCCCTTGAGCTATTGCTATAACTGTCAAGAAGAGCAGATACATCTTGTGGGAAGTATGCGTGAGTGTGTGTGAGAGAAAAAGAAAGTGGGGTGGGAATTGCACCATCGGGTCTCATGCTGCATATGTAATCTTCCTGTGCTGTAGGATTGCAAGAGGATGGATGGCTGCAAAACGCTAGTAAATGAGGAGGAATAAAATTGGTTTGGCCCCCGAGAAAGCAGAAGCATTAGTAATAACATAATGAAATGAAATAAAACCACAGAACAAAGCCCTGAGAAAGGGATTCTCCATCCTGACAGTTCGGAGAGCAGTGTCTAATCTAATCAGCATCAGAAATTGATGACAGGTGCTTGCAATTCATTCATCACTCGGTCAGCAATGAGATTGGTCGTGCAAGTACTGGAAAGGGAGAGTGCTGATTTTATAGGGCTCTGAATTAATGTTGTGCTTAATAAGTTAAAAGCCTTTCAAAGAACCTTCCTCCTCCTCCAGAACAAGTGCCAGCCGAAGCAGCATCACATGCCACTCATTCACGTGCTTTTCCCTGCTTCTTTCTTTCTCTCCTGGCTTTAATAGGCCAGCCCTTGACAGGTTTTTGAGCACCCTGCTGAATGGCTTGCAAGGCAGGGACCTCTTACCTGTTTTATCTCAGTACTAGCATTGCTATCTGACCTATTCACATTATGTTTCTTCTACTTCCCATTTTATATAGGGTCACCCTTTATCTGATCTTGATTTTTTCCCCATAAACGTAACTTTTACGTTAGCACCCCCCCTACCCAAATGCTGTGTTGTGTTGGTGAATTGTTACTAAGCCTGCAGCTGCATATGCCTGAGCTGTTTTGCACACAGCTAGTGATGCACCCCACAGGGAGGTTCAGGGATGTGTAGCTTCCATTAGAGCTGCTTTCTACTGCCTAAGCAAACAGGGGACACTTCTCATAGGGACATGTATGTTTTATTTATCTGAGTAGTTGCAATTCCCAACTGCAGGCGCTGTTCCTTTCTCAGGCTCTTCCGGGTCAGGAACTCTGCTCTTACAAAAATGTTCTGGCTGTTGAATTGCTGCCAAGTGCCGTTCTGAATGCAGTTCTGTCAGCTCTTGAAGGGTTAACATCTGATGCCCGCCTCTGTGGGCACCAGGCAAAGAAAATTCTGCTTTTGGGTTTAATATGTCAGGTCTGCTTTTGGTGGAGCCATGGAGATCAGATTCTCCCCCCGCAGTGCAGCGTGTGCTGGGGGAAAATGGTAGGACAGAGATGCTGTTCTGTTTTTTTGTCTGCTGGGCAGAAAAAGGACGGCTGTGCAGTTCATCTTGCTGCCTGTCTTGCATTGATTTTTATAACGAACTGCAAGAAAGCTCTTGCTAATCTGACCTCCATTTAACTGAAGGTTGGTCGTGTCCCCAGATGGCAATTCGTGTTAGCCTTTGCTTCACTGCTTATGCAAAAATGCCTACTTTTCTTGAACATTGCAGATGTTTGCTAAGCCTTGTGGAGAAATCTGCGTGATAAAGAATTTTACTTTAAAGCATCCCTGGTGTACAGAGGAAGCAAAATGGAGAGGAAAATAATGGTCAAATAGCACTGCCCTGCTAAGACTAGAAATAGCTGACGTGGTTACATAGTTGAGCAGCCAAGGTCTGCTTTCGTAGAGCCATCTGGTAGGAGTGAAGCTTTCAGACACCGGAAAAGCTTGTTAAGAATTTTCAGTCTGTACAGGTATTGCATCCTATTACTCTCATCTGGGCCATGTTACCATGCATGCTACAGGAGTCTGTGGCTGATAGGAGAGAAGAAAACTGCTGCAGTCGAGAAAAGGCTCTGACTCATCATTTCAGGTTACGTTTTGAGCTTTGGGAGGAAGGAGAGAAGTGAGGATCTCTCAGACATTCCTTATTCATTGCTCAGAGTGACACCAAGGACATGGCCACATTGTTTGCTGCAGTCTGTAAGTTTCCATTCCACTCATTGTGGCAATAATTTCCAACAGCCTAACTCTCAAGGTACCATGCACTGCTGATCAGCCAAATTGTAGCTCCTCCTATTGTACAACAAAGCCCCTTCTTCCTATGGGAATGTTCATGAATCAGAGCTTTCTCATAGAGTTTTAGTATCTTCCAGCTGGAAGCTTGAAGTACTGGTTTTCTTCAATTTCTCCCCTCACCCCTTGTCTCATGTACACTGTCAGATGGTACTTTTTTGGCCTCATTTTCTAAGGAAGATGTAACCAGTTTGCCTCTCATCCCACTTACATCTGACCATTTTCTCCCTTTCTCCTCTTACAAGAAGTAACTTCTGAGCCTTTGGATCAAATTAACCGCATTTGTCAGGAATCAGGGTTTGAAATCTCAACAGAAATTTATAATGTGTATACACATATAACACAGGGAACTATTGCTTTTTATGCTTCATATCCCTGCACCAGAAAGCTACTTCACAACTTCCACTGGGTGGTTTTGAAGAGCACACAGCAAAGCTGTTATTTCATTCCTTGGACTATTACTGCAGAACAAGCTTTAACAGAAGGCTGCAAATTAATGGAAGGCAAGAGGCTAATTATATCTCAGTGCCTGTGCAACCTTCTGCTATCAGAAGCAGGCAGCCAGCACAGGTGCCAGGAGCAGTCAGGCCATTGCAAATTGACTCTCGTGGTGGCTAACAAAGGTGTATACTTCTGCCCCTCCTTTTGGTGGCAACTGGTTAAACGGTTAACATAACTTTGTGGAGTAGACAGCTTGTTGAGCTAGCCTCCCACTGCCTCCAAAATAACCATGAGTGGCGTTACGTCTAGGTTTTAATTAACCTGGGCTGCATGTGGAGCTGTTATTGCAAAGTAGTAATATCTGTCTCCTTTTCCAAGCAGTTTAAGGACTTGCTGGTAATGGCAGTTGCATGCAGTTCAGGGCTGAGGGCTGTACGTTTTATTTTCTGCCATTAAATGGAAAGGATGGTCTTTGCAACCTCTGTCCTGTTTGCTGCAAATGTGTTGGTTGTTGGACAGAGTGGGCTTTTGCTGATTTAAAGTAGCTTGGAGCTGCTCTTTTGCCAGCTCCCCCATTAGCCAATTACATGAACCAGGGGGATGCTGGCAATGCAAAAATGGGGAAACTGCATATTTTTCTCACTGCATAGTTAATTCATCAACATTTTGGTACTACTTGACCCACAGTTACCTGGTGTTGCCGTCCTACTATCTCAGGTGCTGTGTGCATTCTCACTGAAAACAGGTCTCATCTCTCAGTAGAGCCATGGCCAACCTTCCCAAAGTTGCTACTCTTGCTACGAGAAGGACTTCCTCGCAGGGCACCCTTGGATATGGATGTATTCTGGTCAGCAGAGTGAAGTCTGCGGATTACTGGCTTACTTTGTGTGCTTGGATCCTTTTGTAGGGCAAATGGAAGTGGGTAGAGCAGTACTTTGATGAAAGTACTTAGAGCATACAGGACTTCACCTATTTCTGTACCCTTTTTATCAAGAGTGAGAGGAGAGGAGAAAAAAGATCTGTAAAGAGAACGCAAATGTTCATCACTAGTGGGTCATGCCACCAAGAAGTGGAACTGCTGTAGTTACGGTGGCAGCTCGTTGCTACTTTTCACTTGTCTGAAGCAGAACATTGCTGGAAAATACTTCTGCCATCTTTTTCTGTAGCGTGAGAATATGCACCCTCTTTGGCATCTCTCTAGTTGAGCTCAGGACTGTTTTTTAGCAATCAGTCTTCAACTGAACAAAAGGCCTGTTTGACATCTCTTAAGATTCAATGCCAGGTTTTTGGTGGTAGCAGACGGAGAAGAGGAACTACCACACACAGGGAAAAAAAAGATGATGAAAATGTTCCTCACATATGGAGGGTGGGGAAGGAGAGAAGATAAGAGTTTCCATGGCAACTTTCCTTGAAAATAAGTATTTTTAAATCTGTGAATTTTAGCATTCAAAACACAGTTGAGTTTCCCACAAAAAGATTTGGAGGAGGGTGGAGCATAAAGAATCTTTTCCCGTACTTTTCAGGTCATTCCTTCTTTTACAGAGGAGCCTGGTCCCAAGATAAATGAAGTATATGCAATTGCTCTGGTGTTAATGCTCCTGTTAAAGAGAAGTCTTTCCAAGAGGCGAGAAGTATTGGTCAAAGTTCTCTATTTGCATTGGCAACTCTGGCCCAAGCGTTTGATCGTCTCTTTAATAGGAAAGGTAATTTAATTAGATCTGTGCTAGGCCAGTGAGAGGCCACAAGGACAAATTCCAGGTTAAATCCAGTGTAATTCAGAGCAAGATCTATATCGATGACTCTCAGCTCAGTGATAGTGATAAGATGATAGAGGTCTTGGCCAAAGACAAAGGGATGTAGTAGAACTGAATGCAGCGGAGCCAGAGGCGGTGTGTCCCTGGTGAGTGCCTTGTCTGCAGCAATGACAGTGAAACATCACTGCAGGTAAGCAGCAGATGTTCCTATGGCACTTTTAGGCAATACATGTTTGCACTGTTTATTGAGTATCAGTGCTGGGGCTGCCCCTTGAAGCTTTTCTTCTCCCATCTCTGCATAGCTGAGCTCCTTGTGGGCACTGACACGCTGTGCTCCCACCTCCCTGCTGGCACCCAGGCAGGTCAGCTCTGTCACAGTCCTGGCAGTGAGACAGCCAGTGCTGTGCCTGCTTGGCTGCCAACTTTCTCATCTCACCAGAAAATGCTTTTTTTCTTTTTTATAACAGTCACTTCCAACTCAGTAATGACTCAGACACTGCAGCAAGGGTAAAATGATCATCTTCCCTTTCAGATTTTTACGGCAAAAGGCCTTGGGTGGCCTCTCTGAAAAGCCAGAGCTTGCTGGGCATAGCTGTTGGCTGGATTCGGTTCTTTGATTTTACAGATCGAACGGATGCTCCTACAGTGCTGTATATCTGCTGGCTCAGAGTCTGTGCTTCAGCAATAGACTAAATGATTCCTACAAGCTATTTGTGTTCAGCAGTCTTGGGGAGGGGGTGGCTGGGTGGAAAAGAATAGTTGTACATAAAGAGAGGGTGCTATTAGCTTTTCAGGCTCTGTCCCAATATCCCTGGGCCATGAATCGAGGAATGGCACTAAAGAGAAAAGCAGTAAGTCATATTTAGGCACTTATCTGTCTGAAAAAGCAAAGTTCATATTGTCAGATTGTGGAAATCAGCACCTCATAGTATTGCTTTATTTTGGCTGAGACCTTGATATGGAGTAAACTCAGATCTAGGTAAGGCAACTTAACAGTGTCCCTACATCTTTGATAAAGCCTAATGGGCAGTGTGGAAAAATCTGAATTTTACCACTCTCGGATTCTCTATTGGAGTTCGGTGTTATCAGCTCAGTTATTTTCAACTTTGGGACTAACATTCGCGCCCTGATGCCAGCACTAACATGACAGTGCATTTGTGGTTTCTTGGACTGAAAAGCAACTGACTTGCTGATGCAGAGCTTATTAGCTGCGAGTTATCGATTAAATATATCATGTTTATTCCTTCAGTTAAGGCCGCTGTGCTTTTTGCACTGCCCACTGATGCTCTTGTCCCACACGTTTGCCTTACAGTGGAACCCTGGAAGATGCAGCAACTCTGGAATATCTAAATAACAGAAGTGCAGCAACTTCAGTCCCTGCTCGGCAACCTTCAGCATCCAGTGTGTCACAAGCTGACTCTTACTCGATCCTCAGGTGCTTGTAAGTTAGCCTATTACACAAATGGATTTCAGGACACCATGGGCAGTAGATGGCTGTAAATGGATTGCTGCTGTGCCATGGAGCTGTTCCCTTGTTGCACCACTTATGAGCATCCGCACATAGCTCTAAGCCCTGCAAATAGAGTTTCCAGGACAAAAAGCCCTTCTTTCAGGCAGGGTGGTTGCTTGTGCTTGGGAGGAAAAGTGGTTGGTTGCCCACTGTGTGGCAGATTAGCTTCTGACCACGTCCTGGCTCTGATGTGGCTGTTCTGCTTTTGCAAGCTCTTCCAAGAGTCTGAGTGGAAGAAAGGTGCCTTGAGAGAAGAATGAAGCGTGTGAGTTAATGGGAGTGGACAGGGATGCCTGCAAGAATTCACCATTGCGTATTGTGAAAAAGCAGCTGAACCAATGGTTACAGCTGCCCCACGTTCACTGGTGAGCAGGGTATTTGCTAACAGAAAGTGTTTGAAGCACTTAGCATTTCTACCGTGCAGAATTCATATTAAATTTGTAGGAGTCTGCGCCTTGGTTTTGTGGTATCCTTGTAAAAGGAAGGAGCAAACTCACTGCTTGCTAGCTATCTGCTCTAAATTAACCTCAGGCGTGGGCCCGTGCCTGCAAACCTTTGTATGACTGTGACTGTTATTTATGCTGTGTGATTGCACTGAGTGCCACTGACTATTCATATGTTAGCGTGGCATATAGCTGTGGCTTTTACGAACCAAGTTCTTGGAATTGTTTAGGTGTTTGAATTTTGAATACCCTGTTAAGCACCTACCTGACTAAGTGCCTGGAAGTCTCTGCAAATCCAGTATAACTGCAGTGCAAAGAAAAAGGAAACGATACGTAGGGGTTGCTGGATCAGGCCTCTGGTTTTATATGCCAATAGCTGCATAGCAGCAATAGCTAGGTAGGGCTTATTGCTGTATATGCCATTGTTCGTAGTGAACCTCTTTTGTGCTTACGGAAGCTTGATGGTGACTTTTGCACAGTAAAGGTAAAAATACTGCACACCTACGTCCGGTGATAGCCTTTATATATTTTACAGCTGTACCGTTCCGGTGTGGTAAACTGAGCCGAGCAATCACGTTTTCTCAGTTACTCTCGAGAACTGGAAATCCTTATCACCTCTCTGTGTCTTTCTCCCACTACTGCGCTGGTCTCAAAATTGTCATCACAGCTCAAAATGCTCGTTCTGTAAATTAAACCGTGACTTAAAAAAAAAAGAAGGTGACAGTGCAGCTCCCTCATAAAACTCCACCAAGCCTTTTGCTGATGTGACTCACTCAATTACGCATGTGGGCAGACGTTCCAATAATAAAGGGAGTTAATGGAAAGCAGTGAGAAATACTGCTGGTACCTGAGGAAGCAGGGGAGGGGGAAGGCGACTGCGGGCATTTTATCCTAAGAGCTGCTGAATTCACCAAGCTCCTGGACAGTTCTTTAAGATACGGATTTCTCTGTTTTGCTTTTTGTGTGTGTGTGTATAAAACAGCTTGAAAAATCAGATTGGCAGTAGAGGGGCGAAAGTACCCCAGCTGTGTGTGTGTGCTCCTCTCTTGCCCTTCCTACACGCTGGAAATGATAGCCAGTCTGTGCCCCAAATCAGTCTCTTTATCCTAGCAGTGTGTATACTTAAACAACACTCATTACTCACTGATGAGCTCTGGATTCCTGAATCAAGGAGCACAGCTACCAAGTGGCTAAATGAGCCCGTTGAGTGGAGATGTTACCGAGGACCAGATTTTTCTAGAATAAATGATAGGCCCCTGAGGTTTGGTTGTGTAATACTGCTTCAAGGCAGACATTTTGGTGGATGTACGCTGGAGGAGCGTGGCACCTTTTGAAGCTGTTGGGGCAGGAAATTGTTAAAGAATAGTGAGATACCACATGAATGTGAGAGCAGCCTTATGCACTGAAGTCATACCTGTGTGATGGTTTCAAGGAGACATGGAATTAAGCCAAAACCAGTACTAGTGGATGCAGACAGACTGATTCGAGCTGGGGACTGGCTGGCATTCGCAAAACAACCGGAATTAATTTTTGGTTGTGTAGCTCTGAGTTTGTTAGGTAATGGAGAGGGATGCCACCCAAATGGCTGTGTGATCCCCTTTGGACAAGGGAGATGCGTTTGAAAATGGAGAGGACATGAGGATGTGCTCATTTCTCATGCAAGATGAGGTGGGAGGGAGACTACAGCTTGACTTGTAAGATACAGCTTCTGGCACATGGAAGCACTGCATGGGTGTTGAGGCTGTGGACCTGAGTAAGTAAGCTGTCAGATTATATTTAGCGGATATACACTGCAGAAAAGCGCAGAGAGAAGGAGGGGAACTAAAGCATAACTGGGCTCCGTGGGTAGCGAGCACACAGAGCAAGGAATGAGGCTATTTAGAGAATGAATTGCCTTGGTGCTCCTGATTCAAATAAATCTCTGTGTGAGGCCAGGGTTGTGCACAGACCTGTATGATGTCCCTGAACAGCAGAGCTCAGCTTTATTTATCCTTCAGTAATAGCTCAGCTACAGACGCTTAGGTGGAGGGTGACCAACCCGTGGCCTTTGAGCTATTCACCTCTGGCCCCACAAGAAGGGTTGTCTCTTGCAGCGGTACCATTCCCCAGATGTGGAAGCGGTAGGGGCTCTTGAAACCAATGTTGCAGCTGCTGTACACCCTAGCTTCACACAGTGCTAAGGAGACAAAGATGGAAAAAATAAATATGCTTTTACTTGTATGAGACAGATCAAACCCTATGTGCTGGTTGATGTGTGGTAGTTGGTTGTTTGGGTCCTGTTTTGTGTTCCAGGGCTACATTTTGTCCTGAATCTCTGCCTGCCTACGAGATGGTAGCCCCAGTGCAATAAGCTGGCCTGATACGGGCTTGAGCTGCCCGAGGAAGGGAAGGTGTGTTTTTCTTGGGTACGTCCGTTGTAAAATCATAAACAATGGAGCTTTCTCATGGTGAGAGTCCTGCTTTCATCATGGTCCCCAGATATAGGACTGCATGCACATGATTTCAGAGGTCTGCTCATTCATAGGGAAAGAACAGAGCTGTAAAGAGACAGCTTGTCTCATATAAGAAATATGTGCCAGATCTGTGCAGTGACCCTATGCTACCTGAGAATCGGGTCATTGCTTTAACTATGAAGAGTGACCTTATGCTGATCTGCAAGTAGTTTGCAAATCACGCCAATGCAGAATGGTGCTTTTAAGTGCTCTGGTGGAAGAGCTGGAGAAACATTTTTTCATAGCTAGACAGGTAAGCTGATTTTGGTGGGGTGACCAGCTATCCACCAGTAAGGCTACATTTCTGTTTATATTCTTTTCAAAGAGAAGAGTTAAATCTGAGCTTCTGTGCCAGGCAGGGTGGTGGAAAGAGGGAATGTCCTCTCAGGACCTCAAGTAAAATGTTTTTAAGCCAACATATAGATGTCTGCTTTCATTGTGCAGTGTCCTGATCATAGGTGGGAAAGGAGACATGTGGAAATCTGCAGCCAGAGAGATAAGGACGAGGCGGAGGAGCTGTGTTTTGATCAGCACAGTGTGATTTGAGAAACAATGAGTCCAACTCAGGCGACTCGGAAAGGAGCAAAAGGTAACGTGTCTGCAAGTATGATGTTAAAAATAAATAATAATCCCATAACCCAGCAAATAGCAAACTAAGTAGAGCTGTGAAAGTTACGTGGACAAAGTTGGAGTTCCTGGGTGATAACTAAAAATGGTTATGAACTTTTTTTCCCCACCTAACTTCTGGTTGTGGGAGTGGGGTTTTTTATGTTTGTTTTTGTTGCTGAGGAGTGCAGGTGGTAAGACTATTGTTGGAAAAACCTGAGTATTTCACTTGTGACTGATGTTTGCAGTGCATCTGTCACACGATATGCCTTGTTTTGCACTGCTACCAGCAAAGCAGGCTGGCTGGGGGAGAGAGAATATCTCATTCTCCTGCATTTGGTATCTTCCCATATACCCAGTTAGGACCCAGGTCCCACCAAATCAATGCCTGAACACCCAGAGACATCAGCAAGGACAGGATTTCATGCTCATAGTCTTTAGTGGGAGATTCAAATGCAGAAAGCAGAAGTGGGTCATCCTCTACCTTTGGCTCTGCCAGCCTATGTGGGGGGAAGAATTGGGCCCCTTGTGTTCAGAATGATTTAGATCTGAAATACTTGCTTTTCTGCTACAGCTCAGCCCTGTGGGGATGCACGCACTCTGCATGACTTGCCACATAAAGGCACAGAGTCTAGGGTACAAAAAGAAACCCAGAAATCTAAAATGCAGATTCTTCCTAAGAGCATAAAAAGTCGCATCCCTGATGTATTTATTGAGTCTTCATGAAGGAAGGAGTCAGGCAGAATAGATGTTAGAAGCAAAAAACAGAGATGAGAACAAATTCTGCTTGCAAGTCTGTTCCACATAGCTCTGCATCCATTTTGGAGAACCTGGAGAGTGGTGACCAAGTGTTTTCTGGTACAGTGGAGCAGGGTTGGGCAGTGCTGGTCAGCTGTGTTGCCTGCCTCTCAGGTTTTCCAGACATAATCATGTGTGTTAAAGCCTTTACTGGACTATTCTTCTCTACTGTGTTCATAGATAACTGTAATATTCAGTCCTTTGTTGTACACACGTTCAGAAATGTCACTTGCAATAAGCATCATCCACAACCTGTCCCTTAGAGAGAGAGAGATGGGGAGAGAGAGAGTGTGCGTGTGTGACATGATATAGAATGAGCTGGTTAAAATGAGCTGGCAGCTATACTACTGCATTTGCCTTACACCAAATAGGCATCAAACCTGCCTTAGTTGTAAGTCCTGACCCTGTGGTGTCTGCACCTTCAAACCAGACAAAAAGGGCCACTTAACAATACCATCCTCTTGCTTGGCCCCATCCATTGTATCACAGCCATGTTCTTCACTGCCTGGGAACTGTTGTTGTTCTTCTGTTCAGCAGAACAGATCAGGGTGCTGACCTTGTGACTCGGACTAGTTTGTAATAGGAGAGGGACAGATTAGACTGTAACACTTTACTGCTGAAAGCTCACTCGTGGTTCAGAGATGTCGCTGATTTTGAGATAAATGAATTCTTTATGCTCCCCCTCAGAGGAGACAACATGGGAAGGCCTGGCTGCCTTCTGCATGTAAATGCTCTGTCAAACCAATCTAGGCTGAGGTGGGGGAAGCTGATGGGGCGCTACTGTTCTCCATCTCCTATTAGTACTGCATCCCTGAGGTGTGTGCTGTTACCATACAAAGGCACCTGTGGGTACAGGAAGGGCTGGAATGCTCCCCGGTGCTGGCTGGGGGTGAGGGCAGAAAGGAGAAAGATGGAGATGCAGACTGATGGCGAACAGAAGCTGCCTTTGCAGCTAATGAGAGTGCTTGACCAGATGTGTGACGGAAACAGGAAGGATGGCTTCACGGATGTGATTTATTATCCTTCCCATGCAAAGCAGTTATCCTAATTTCAGAAACAACACACGGTTGTTTATTGACTCCTATGAATATAAAAAGCCCTACAAACTTTTTAAAGTGGTTTATGTGGTTAAAACATGATTACAAACAGGACAGGATCACAAAAGCTCCAGGGCCAAGTTCCCAGAGTTATGTGAGTACCTAAGAATCTGAACTTTAATTAAAACCAGGAAGAAACTGAAACCTCAGAGAATGTTTCTAACCATTGTAGCTGCAGAGGAAACTTGCAAATATGAGGAGAGCATAAGTAGGCCAGCAACATCTGATTGAGTCTGTAGCAAGCCTGAAACAATAGCTGAGAGTGGGTGATTTTCCCATGCACTGCAGTGGAGCATTAACCCCATAATCAGCCCTGTAGGGTCTGTCTGCTCAGTAGTCATGTCAGGTGGACCTGGGAGATGCCACGGGGTCAGGACAGCATGGAAAGGGACTGAAAATTGGGTTGGTATCTTTGAGAAGGAATACTGTCAGGAAAGAAAAACAAATTGGTACATTTTTTTTCCTTCCCCTTCCTTCTCTGAGTGCTTTGTTCTTTGAACCTTGGAAGGGAAGCTGATGATCAGCTGTGCTTTGTGCTGGCTATGTCTTTGAGACCATTTGTTGCCTGTGTTCTTTTAAAGCTGAAATGTTAGGAGGAGATCATTATTTTTCCTCTTCAGTTTGACCTCTTCCTCCCTTGGAGAGTTTCTCCCCACATACTGGCTCCATCCTTCTCACACAATGCTGCCTTGAAATAATGTTCAAGAGAAAACTTGAATTCCTAGAGAAAGAAAAAAAAAAGCTTGATATTTAGAATGAGGCGCATCCTAGAACAGAAGGACAGAGTGTCTGCAGCATGTCCTGTGCCTCTCCAGAGGTGCTGTGAGGTGGTGGATGTCAGTCACGCACTGCCTCTGCTTCTGAAATGGCGATGTTAGTGCAAGCACTTCCATAAGATGTGAACTACCCCCCGGGTAACTTGTGCCCTGCCTACAGTAGGCACTTTACCCAGCAGCAGTTTATCATGAGCAGAGAGGCTATCTGTGGTTAAGATCTTGATTGCCCAGCAAATTGCTGAATGCCTGCGGAAGCAGGAGGAGAATGTGCAGCTGCAGGGTGTGTGGGTTCTTCACTGTTTCACAGCAAGGGCTGCGGGCTGAGTGCTTAAGATGCCACAGGATCCAGACAGCATTTGTTGTAGGCACTAGATGCGTATGAGCCTTGTCCTGTACCAGGCCACCCCGAGGTTGTGGCATAGCCTGGAGTGTTAAATGTGCCACTGTTCCCTTCGGGTGCTTTGCATTATGAGGCTAGCAAAGATCTGCATCCAGCCAGAGGCAGATCAACACTATCTGAACTGGCCACAATGGCACAACTGTGCCTTTGTTGAGGGAACAAAGGTACATACTTCAGCTACAGACGATTTTCTTCATTCCCCCAGTGTTTCCTCTTTCCCCTATCCCTGCAGTAAATGCTACCTGCCAGCGAAAGGGCATGGGCCTATTTATATGGTCAGTACGCACGCACGGCCATCTGTTTGGTGTCAAAGTGCTTTGCCCTTTGTGCAGCTGCAGATCTGCTTGGCTCCATGTGATACAGTGGCGCAGGGATTTGAGGCTTTTGTTTCTGCTGTTTACAAAACATGAAATTTGGTGTGGTTTTTGTTGTGTGTGAAGGAAAAAATGTTCAGAAATGAGAACATGATAAAGCTAAGACAGGGCTCCTTACACAAATTGTGTGGAAACCTGCAGCATGGTGTGTCAGAGGACCGACCAGGTCACCTGTCCAAATGGGATTAGGGATTGTGCCGTTCTGTCTTCCATATAGCAAAGAAAATAGAAGAGGCTTTTGATTGCGATGCCTTCCCATGGAGCCGAAAATAGTGGCCTCCAAGCTATCCCGTTATTACTTTTCTCTAATTAAGAATTGGTAATTCAGACTGTGGTATGTAGGACACACAGAGTGCCCAGCTGCGAGTTCGCACATGACCAAATGATTTGCTTGTCTGGGCAAGTTTTTGTGCGCAGGGACTCCCTTGGGTGATGGGCAGAGGTAAAAAGCTGATGTGCGTGAGGGAACTTGGAGTAAGCTAAATGCTTACCTTTCTTTCTCATGGGGTCCGTTTTTCCCAGTGTGTTTAGGCGGAAAATACATTTGCTTCCCGGTCTTGAGGCCGTTGTACCAAGGGAAAATACTGCACAACAGAATTCTTACAAGTTGGAGAAGTTAACGTGTGTGGAATACTGTAATTGGGCCTCAGAGAGTGTAGGAGCTTAAAATTAGTTTAGCACATCACTTGGCAGATGGGAAGTCGATTATGTAAATGTAGGGAAGTGGTAGTTGGATTCGGTTGGTCTAATTTAAACGCCGCTTCTGATCATTTTCAGTATGTGTACAGAGAATTATAGGATAACCATTATTCTGCCAGGAGGGCTCTTCATATTTAAACTTAAACCCAAGAAAGAGTACCTTATTAAAATGTAAACATGCTGTGATAACAAGCAGCTAATTATGCAGGCAGGTTCGTCCAGCTGCTCTGCTGGGCAGCTGTGCACATGTACTTCAGATGAGGGCTTTTCTCCTGCTCTAAAAGTCAGTGGCAGGGCCGTTGTGGGGTCAGGGGCTGGCAGCTCCCTGTGAGTTTTGCTGATGGTGATCTGTGAGCAGACCGGCCCTCACACGTTTCCAGTGAAGCCGGGCCCCGACGGCACCAGGAGCACAGCGTGGCGGCTCCCCTCAGCCTGCTGCCTCCAACTGAAGTGTAAACTCCGAGCGGCATCTTTGGAGAACCTTCCTCTTTGCATCCTGACGGCCTTCTTGTTTTGCAAAAAGGAAGATCGTGCAGTTTCATTGCCGCATGACAGCTTGGTTTGACACCCGAGAAGTAAATGAAGGGAGAAGGGAAGCCTCAGCCTGCCTCCCACCTGGCCCCAGTGCCCATGGGCGTGGGGCTGAGCGCCGCTGGGGCTGCAGCTGCCGGTGTGGTGCTGGGGAGGAGGGAGACGGGGCCTGGTACCGATGGAGGGGGCGGCATACAGCAGGGGGCGGCCTGGCCGTGGCCGAGTTTTGCAGATGTGAGCCCCCTGTACCTAGCATCACTTTGCAGGTTGACGTTGGTTGGCTTTTCTTCCTTTGCAGCAAAGGCTCAGACCGTATCTCTCAAAAGGTGCGTAAACAACGAGCAGGAGGACCGACACCTAGGCTTTATTCCTTAACTACAGCACAACCCGCGTGTTCGGATGCGGGACTCCTGCTTTCCAGACGCTGCGGTCAGCGGGCACCGGCTGCTGGAAGCACGAGCGCGGCGCGCGCTGCTCCCGCGCGGCCGGAGCTCCGACCCCCGGCCCGTCCTGCAGCCCCGGCCCCGCTCCTCCGGGCCGGAAGCGGGCGCGCGGGGACAGGAGGAGGGCGGCCGGGGGGAGCGC